>JAUCMX010000005.1:3519169-3671669 GCA_033459395.1 Hemibagrus guttatus | reverse complement strand
ACATCATGAATATCAAATGCCATTTGAAGACCTGAAAATCTAGACATATAATCAGCTCTATAGTCCTCTTCCCATCCTATACATCTTCATCCAATCACCCTGCACCCCCACCCCATCCAACCCCACCAAAATCTCCAACCTCAAACCATGGGAAGTGCTGATCTCTCCATTCACGGCTTAATGGAGGTGTAATTAACAGGCACTGGCTCGTTACTCAGGGGTCAGCAGTCCTCTTCTCCTCGCCCATAAAAGAGAGAGAGTTCAGCAGGAAAGAAAAGACTTTAACATGACTTTTATTGGGTGTAAGGCTTCACCCATGCCAGTCCTCCACCAGAGCACGAGACAACAGTGTTGGGGGAACAAAGACAGTCCAGATCTGTGTATTTCAAAATTCTTAAAAATAAAAAGAAATGTTCAGCTGAGTGACTGCAGGTGCAGCGCTAAGCTGCTGGACTGATTTGTAAATCAGCTAGCACATTTTGGAAGAAAAATCACCAGACAAATTAGCTCGCTAAGCATATAGTAGGAATTAAAGTAAAAGACTAAGCATGTATATGATCATGTTTGTAACATAAACAAAAATTCAGCCAAGTTTCAATGATGAGATGTGGCATTCGGTCCTCACATCATACGTAAAAATAAGATCTTTTTTAAGTCTAGCTAGCATGTTCCTTGAATTAATCCGTAAAAATTGTTTCACCGAAAGCCAATCACCTTGACCGATGTTCACAGTGCTGCAGGAGGTGGAGTTCGACTATTCACTATTCGTAGTTATTTAAAAAAAAATTAAGCCAATGATTTGGAGATAACGGGGTTTTTTTATTACTTGAGTCAGATGTGGAGTTGCCAAAATAGCTGAAAAGCAATATCAAAATAAATATTAATTTTTTAAAAAATGCAAAAAAATCATCCAAGAAGACAAGAAAGGGTGAGAGAAAAAAACAGAGAAGCGAAAGACCAGTGTTGGGTGGTCTTCAGATTGTGTGTGTGTGTGTGTGTGTGTGTGTGTGTGTGAGTTCTCTTGGACACTTTGCATTGCTATTACAGTGCCAGATTATATTTCTTGTTCACACACAGACACACACACACACACACACACACACACACACACTAGAGAAACACTAGAGTTGATGCCACATGTTTCAGTTTTCCTCCAGGCCTCGAGCCACTTGCTTTTCCAATCAGCCAAGCCATAATCAAAACGCATCTAATAAACTCTCTTTTTATAACACTCAGAAAAAAAAATGCGGCTGAGGAAGAAAAAAAAAGAAATATTATGAAATATTATGATTTGAAATATTAGAACCGCTTGGCCATGCTCCCAGAAACGAACTACACTTGTTTGATTCCTTTTTTTTTTGAGGATTAAGAACAATGCTATACTGAAAACTGAATACTGCGCTAACAGGAAATACATACTATGACAGGTCTACACACTCTGGTCAGCTTTTTGTTCGCTGCAGAGAAAGTGTGCGTTCATAGGGTTAGCACTTGTATATCGGTTAATGGCTAACACACTTGTGGCAGTTTTATGACATTGGCTTATCCTTTATCCTTCTTTAGCCATGATACAGCAGGGTTAAAGCACCATACCACACGCACACACACACACACACACACACACACACACACACACTTTCTCTGTCTCTCTTTCTCTCACACATACACTGTTCCTTTCACCTGTTAGTGTAATCTGACCAGTCCAAGCTAAAAACACATTCACTTTATTGCTAAACAGTATAAACACAACAGTTAGCACACAGCTAATAAAAAAAACGCTAGCTGGCAAATTAGTGATTAGAAAAGAATACTACACCCAGCTAAACCACAAATATAATCACTGGATAATGTCTGAGCTTTTACACTGTTTTAATATATATATAATCATCTGAATCCTAAATTTGTGAAGTTGTGAAGTTGTAGCCAAAATGCTAGATACAAGCATGCTTCAGTACATAGACTAAATGCTAGCTAAGCTAGCTGTTTCATAATCATATATAGAGTCTTCTTATATCGACCCTGGATGGATATTATTACTATTATTGTTAATAGCTAGTATTACTACTAAAAATAATCTTTATTTCTGTCCCCAGAGTTGCCTGAATGACTATTCTAATTCCACCCCAATGTGTTAATACACCCAAACACAGCACAAGGAAAGAAAGCGATAATTAGCGTCCCTTTTCTGTGGTGTGTGAACTGATTAGCTCATTGATTGACTCACGCTCAATTTTTGCTTATTAATTACGTTTCCAGGGACTGATTGAAATGAGACGAGGCCCTGTGCCATGCCGCATGCTAACGCAGCTTTCTGTCTTTGTGTGAGTGTGTGTGTGGTTGATGATGATTGATCTGGCTTTAGCCACGGTGAGACTCATCCGTCACCAGCGAGCCATCCCTGCTGTCAAAGTTTCTAAAGCTTTAATCCACAGGTATTCACTTATTCATTCATTCGTCTCCTTCCCACCTCTCTTCCTCCTTTTCTTTGTATATTTTTGCTCTCCTGACCAGAAAAAGTCCAACACCTCAGCATCAAGATACAAATATAGATATGCATGAAAGATTTGTGAGGTTTTTTTAAAGCACAGCCAAGCACACTTCAGGTTTAACTGATACACATAATGACACCGTGACCCTATTCAGGTAAAGTTTAGAGGTAAAGATAAGAATAAGAAAACCTCTAGCCTCAGTAAGGACAAATCAGTAACCTTCACATGCCACACAAACGCACAATGTTGGCCATCTGTGCTGCGTGTCCTGATGAGTTTGTACGTTATGAAAGTCCCAGAGGAGAAGAGGACAGTGAAGTGTATAAAGCAACCCCAACAGCTATGGACTTCGTATGGAATCACAAACACTTCCCAGCCTGGGGTCCAGAGCTGATGGACAAGAGGCCCTCCTCCACACACACACTCACAGAGTGATTGACTGAAAGCTGGAGGAATGTCTTAACCCGGCAGGGGGTTGGACTGCAGCAGGTGACAGGGGAAAAAGGAGGTAAGCGGCTTCGGCTCATTGTCTTTCCCTCTATGAGTGATCGACACAGCTGTGGCAGCGCATGCATTTCACCAGAGACGGCCATCTCACATTCCTCCAGACTCATTCGCAGCTCTCCGACGTGTTTTTCGTCCACAGTATCAAAGATCCAAAAGCCTCATTTCCACTCGTTTTCTCACACTCTCTCCATCTCCCGCCTCCCTTGGAGCACTCTGTCTCTCTGCCACTCGTTTGTGTTGGTAATTGCTTTGGTGCCTTGGATAGTATGCTTTTATTTCCCCAACTAATGCACAGCTGATGTTTTTTTTTTTTCAAACAAAATGGCTGCCACTGTATATCTGTAATACTGTTTTTCTTGAGAAAATTTGCAAATTCTTTAAAACTCTAAGCATATTAATTAGCCTTAACTCAGACCTTGAATCCCCTGTGCGATCCTGGTCCAAAGATCAGGGTAGGATAACATGGATGCAACAATCTAGCTAGCTAACTGTACAGTTCTGTTATCATTTTAACAAGCTAATATTTTGACTAATATCTCTTGTCACTTGCTGATCTCAGGGTTGAGGAGACCCTTCTGAGTTTCTTTCCTACCTGGAAGTCGAAGTTAGAGGTTGATATTTAATGTTGCTGTGCTTTTGTTTTTTCACCACTACAGAGCGAAATTGTTACTTAGGCAACAACAATATCCCCCGTGAGGCCAGCTTAGCAGCCCAAAGCTAACGTCTTACAGGAATAATGGAAATACCAGACCGAATGTAAAAAGTCTGCAGTTTTCCTTTAACAACACACCATATGCACAATCCCCCAAATCTAACATATCCACTTCATACCCACCAGTACAATATAAATAGGTCTCTCTCGAACCCCCCCTCTACACATTTCTCTCCCCTGCAGCGCACGTATTAGTAGAGCACCTTTCCTACAGTAGGTCGCGCTGAGTGCCATTGAATGGAGAGGTCTGTGTGTGTTAGCGCCAGGCAGAGAGAGAGAAATCGAGGCAGAGAGAAGGGCCCTATTGATTCAGCGGGCTTTTGACATGCTAATGTTCTCACTGTCAGCTTCGGTCCCCCTCTAGCTAAGGGCCTTCAAAGAGCGCCAGATTCACAAAGCAAAGTGTGTGCGTGTGTGTGTGTGTAGTGAGCTAGGCACTGAATAGACATCCTCACTTTGCAACTAGCTCCTGCCTCCGCAGCAGGGCAAGCTGGATACAGAGAAAAAGAAACGATCTAGTAGCACTGAGCCAAAATATACCAGAAACTGGTGTGTATGGAGAACACATTAACGTCTTGCATTTTTGTAATGAGTCTTGCCCCAGCACATATGGAAGTGACCTAATCTTTACTAATATTGGCACAAGGTTCCACTAAGATGTTCCTAGCATGTGTGTGTATGTACATGAGACTTTTTTGTAAGAGGTGTTGAACGAGGTCCTGTGCCGCAGTTACCCTCTGATTAATGTCCATCTCCAAATTCAAAGCGCCAAAGTGTCAATGCCACGGCCGAGACAGCCGAGTTACAATCTGTCAGCTCTTGCAGACTTTATTTTGGGAGAATGCATCTAAATCGAACACGATGTGTACACCAGGACCAACTGCGTGTTATGTCTGTGGGGTTCAACTTGTCGACTGCTGTGCTATGAGTGGGTGTTCATTCTGTTTCTCTGTTGCACCTCTGGAACTATTCTTGGCAAGCTTGTTAACGACTGGTCACACAAATGTGCTAAATATATAGGACACCAGACTGGATCCCATGGTGGCTAGCACAGCCACAAGTTGCCAGTGCCACTTTCAAATTGACCTGAGAGCAACTTGGTGGAGATATTTTCATGCCAAGTGACTGCTAAATGGGAACCAGATGGACGAAGGTTTTAGCCAATATTATTAACAAGAAAATCTTAACAGAATTTTACCTCAAACGCACTTCTAGTTTTTAACAACCAAAATTACACCTTCATTGTTTCTACTGTCACTGCTTCTACTGGTTCACAGAGACCTTGATTCACCTCTCTACCAGAAACACCACAACCTTTTGTGAACAGCCAGCACCTGCACTGCCAAGATGTCCGTGAACGCTGTCTCTTCACCATAAGCCTTAAAAAGTCAAAACTAATTGCTTCCAATGTCAAACCAAGTGGTTGAGTCTGAACAGCTGGTTCGAAAGGGCTCAAATCCACTCGAATATCTTAAGGTAATAGACATTCACTTCAGCTGGGAGACTTCAAGCCCACCATACCTCAGCCTCTCCAAATAATTGCAAATATTAATACCTATTGTTCAGTCAGCATGGTGAGCCCTCGGACATAATTACCTCGATTATACCGCATTGTGGAAACAAGGCTGCCGGCCCTTAAATAATCCCATTACTCCATCCATCTTTTCATCCGGCCGCCACTCTTACGCATGCACTCTGAGCTAATTGACATCTGTTAACTGACATTCTATCAGATCTCGGATAAACAGACTTAGAGGGAGCCTACCCCAGGCCACTTCAGTCAAGAATCACCCCCCAGTGAGGAAAATATGAGCCCACGTCTCACATAGTTTTCCCACAGGATGGCGAGTGAATACCAAAGAAAATGAACAAAAGCTAGCATGGATCGTATGGCGTGGTCGTATCTGCGTCAGAGTAGAACACACGCTTTCATATCCTGATATAATCTTAAGATAATACGTAAGTATACGTAAATCTATGGCTAAGAGCTTAGTGTCAAGGTAGAATGAGAAACAAAAATATTCTATTCTATCTTTAAATATTCAAATGGTTGTGAAAGATACTGACAATTTAACATAAACCTAGCTATTTCTTCACCAACTTGTCTGTTTTTCTCTTTCATCACGAAAATGCAACTCCGTCCACCACAGGGCAGACAATGAAGTCTCTTTCAATAATTATCTAAGCGCCTCTTCCATTAACGTCCACCATAGAAGTCTCTGTGTAGTAACAATAATTGAAATATTGCAGCAGAACCACTATGGAAAATGATCAACACTTTTTTGAGTAAAGAGAATTGAGAATTCAGCATGACCTGTCTAACGAGTCAACAATATAAACAATTAGCAAGTATCATTTCTGCATCTCTGTGTTGTACTAGCTGTCCATCGTTTCTAACCATGTTACCATTTCCGGAGCATGTCTTTGTAAGAACATTTAGTTCACTTTCACAGTTTATGGGGTCGAGTGTTTACATTAAAAGGGAACTTGAGGGAATTTGACAAAGGGTCTCCTTCAAATCCAGCCATTTTTTCCTCCTCCTTCCATGAAACAGTCTAGTGTTTATACAGAGTTGATTTACCAAATGGTACTTGGATTTCATTTGTGTCATTTGTCATCATAAATCAAGCTATGACGCCCTTCCAAATGCTTCATTAGAGGAACAAAACAAGCGCATTCACCAAGTCCCACAATCCATCTGGTGCGTTTGTCTGAAGAAATGTTGGCAATGTCCTAATCAAAACCAAAGACAAAAGCACTCGGCGGCGATTGTGACTGTCAAGTTTAATCTGCCCTACATTTAAATCACTGGGGCAGCGGCTTCATGAAGGAAAGGATGGTTCAAGTTTTCCTGTGGATCACCCGCTGTCATTCTCAACCCTGCCTGATGCTAACTCAGAAGACCTCTGACCCTATTGGACAGAAGCCAGCTTTATAAGAAAGCAGCAAAGCGCTAACTGCCCAGCACCAATTGATGGGGAGTGTTGTCTGGTAGTGATGATGATGGACAACTCTTCAAATGAACGTCAGTGAGTTCTGGTTTAAAAAGATCCCAGGTTAACAAGCAAGGACAATGTGAGAGATAGTCAAGCTGTGAGTTGATACGCCTCACACACACGTGCAGCGAGTCAATGGTAAACACAAAGACTCAAATTTGAGGCTGCTCTGCAGGAGTGACTTAGCAGGATCTTCTAGCTTTCTATACAAATATTACAGAAGTAGAACTTTCTCCTAGCCTGAACACTAGATGTCAAGACTTTAGCAAGGTGGTTTGCTTTAATGTGATTAAGGTAGTAGCGAGCTAACAGTAAGCAGGATAAGAGAAACTTTACTTTTTAAGGCTAGCTCCTTTAAGGAGCTTGCTTGCTTTAAAAATTTAATAATTCGGGCAAATGAAGTTAAGTCTGTCTCAATAACTGTGGATACTCGAAAACCAATCATCCATCAGCCTCTTGACAAGTGAAGGGCTGGGAGACGTCAGGGGCATTTCCGAGCATGAGCAACCAACCAAGATCAACAGCATGGGGTCAAGGAGAATGCACACACATACGCCAGCAAACACACACACACTGTTGCTCAAGGCAAACAACAGAACTTTGACAGTGACAAGCACTCAAATTGAAGCATTGCTAGGAAGGAGGCTAAATTCCTTGTGTCACATTCAGAAATCAAGCGAATCCTATTCAGATGTGAGCATGTAATGCGAGACAGTTAGCTATCTCATTTAAATTTAAATGTCGCAATGATTCCAGACTGCTTGCTGCATTGACAAAAAAAGAAAGAAACGCCTCCTCTTCTGCCTCTTTAATAGAAAGCAAAGCGAACGCTATTGTGCGCAAGTTTGCTGCCTTTGCATTTTCACCTACAAAAATATGCAAATGGTGTACATCAAAGAGCACCCTCTTTTCCTTTTCTTTTTCTCTGTCCCTCGTTCCTACTCAAGACAGCTGACGGCCCATTCACTGTCCAGCTCAGAAGCCCTGGATGCACAACTGAAGAGGATCGTGACAGGAATCAACATATGCGCTTGCCATCAAAAGCGCAGGAATAAAGGACGGAAGTAATGAATATTCATAATGGGAAGCATTTTCAGTGGATGAAGTCTATTGTCTGCTGGAGGAAAAAAAAACATTAGCAACAAGACCCAGCTGAAGCCGATGATGAACCCTACACACCTGCTCATAATTATGACAGCACTGAGATAAACAAGCTAGCTTTGGGTAACTAGATGGACATAGCTTGCACACACACACACACACACACAATCACACACAATGCTCAGCTTTTTATTGTTTAGTAAGTACACTAGTTTGGTCAAGACGTGTTCAAATATTAATTTCCAGCTCACACTTGCTGCAACAACAGTGTGAATCATGCCATGTTTTTTTGGTCTGTCTCAAAAATGTTACTTGGAAAGAAATCTCAATGTCCATTTTATGTTAAAAAACTCAGCCTCAGCTTTCCAATATCAAGCACACAAAGGGCAGTTTTCTCATTACACCAACTCAATTTTTCCCCAAAATGTCAAGTGCATATCGCTTCATACTATTTCACGATTTTTCCCCCTACCTAAGCCTGCAGACTGATAAACATGTGTCATGGTTCTGTCAGAGTTAGAAAGCTCACCACAATGGTTTGAAAGACCTGATTTCCACTTTCTTTATTCCACACTATTTGGCAGATGAGCAATGCAGAAGCCTAAAAAACTATTACGAACTAAAGACGGGAAAAGTATCAAGTGTCCTTTTTCTGCTTCCATTCATACTTAAGGTCTTCATGGCTCCTGTCCACTGTCTCTATCAGACGCAGCTGTCAAAACTTTGACGTCTTAATCAATCTCGGCCGTGACCCTGGTCTCTGCGTGGGTGTGAAGGGAAGAACCGGGACGACCCCACTGACCCCATCTAGTGTTTCTCTTTTCTCACTCCCAGACACCCCTCCCGATATCCCGAGCATCCCCAAAAATCAGGCAAAGGGTACGACTCACGCCTCCTGGGCTATGAACCTCATATGCCTTATTCTCAATAGATGCCCCATTGAGATCCTCTCCCCCTTGCAACACCCCTCACATTGAAAGTGAACCCATAAGTCCTTTCCTTATCCATATGGGCTTATTAAGGAGACACTGACACTCATCCTCACCCTGGGAGAGTAGGCCACCTTTTGAACTTTCCTCAATAAGGATGCGGTCAATTGTTGGCTTGCGGAGGATGACATCTGATGGGTTAATCCCTAGAATGGTGGATGCCATGAACCACGCTAAAACACTAATCAAAATAGCACACAAACTAGAGTCATCCACTGCACCTGTACATTGGAACCTATTGGACAACAAACTATAATCCTCTGATTCCGTATGTTTGACTTTCGTGAGACTTGCCACCAAATAGGATATCTAAAAGGGACTAAACTCAAACAAGATTTTGAATTCTCCACCAAGTCTCCATGTGGCCTTTCAGCTTTGCCTGAATTATGGCAGCTTTTCATTTTAAATCGTAACAGCTGAACAAAGAGAAGGGAGAGTGTGCGAGAAAGAAAAGCGAGAAAGAACCCAAAGAAGCAAGAGAGTGGAATGCTGCCTAGCATTGCCAACAAAAGAGTACCAAGAAAAACTACCCGTTTTTCTAAAAGTGAACCCGTTTAAGCAACCACCCGGACACATTCACTGAGAGACCGCCTGCAGAGACAGTACAACCCCTCCTCCTCCCCAGCCCAATGGAACCCTAAATTACACTGTGTATTTGTCATGTAATTAGTCCACTGAGATTGCCCTCATAAATAACCGACAGTGGACTGGCCAGCACGCCGTTTATCAAGCGTGCACAAGCTCTGACCCTCTCCTGGACCAGATGCCTTTTACAGGCAAGTAAAAAAAGGGCAGGGGGGCATTCTCAAACTGTCTGCCTATCTCAAGGTTCTGCTGTTCATTTCTACTGACCTCATCTTCACCCAGATGCTGGGAAGCCCTTCTGAACTCTTTAGCCAAGCCACAGACAGTGAGAAGTGGAAGTGGGGTAGAACAAAGAAAGTGAAACGGATTCTCATAATTAACTTCTTATCCCACTTTTCTCTGAAACAAAAATCTCTCACCTTCACAGACAAAAAGAGAAGACAGTAAAAATATAATAAATATTATTTCTCTTATACAAGGCAGTATAAGAGAAATAAAATCTAATATAAAGTGTATTTCTAAGGAATATTTTGAATGGCTGGAGCCTGAACAAAAATGATTATCAGTGATGCTTCTTGCTGAGGCATTCTGATATGGAATAGAAAGATCCAGCATTGGCCTCTTAATCCACCAAGTTCTGCTAAATGTCCAGCTGTCTGAAGAGCAGCAAACGTCTAACATTGTCCAGCTGAGAAAACACAACACAGTCACGATCAAATCGTGACATCTTGCTTTTTAATTCTTGTCTGGAAACTGAAAATCCATGCGTGTGCTGTAGAATATTATTTGGAATGCTACCAAATGTAATCCCCAATGATTTGACTATGGAGCTCCAAAAATATGTATCTCTGTAGCACTTCCAAGAGCAGTACACATGGCTCAGGAACCTCAGAAGAACCCAGAAAGACAAACAATGGACTATATCAAAGAGAACAAATAGAGGTACCAGACAACATACCTTGGCATGCTCCTGCTCGCTCCTCAAATCCTGGGTTACACAGGCAGCTTCCAATTGGAACCAGCCACTCTCCATCAGCGCCGCAATACATCTTGGGTACTTCACGCTCCTCTGAGTTGTCCACGCATGAGCCGCGGACCTCCACCAGCGATGACGTATCTGCACCTGTTGTCGTGTCCGGAAACTGAGCAAGGTTGCGTACTGTAAGTGGGCACTTCTTGTAAAAAATCCGCACAGACACCAGGGCGATGCACGCCCCCACATCCTGGAATGCCAAGTAGAAGCCTTTGCGTGTCAAGACGCCCACATCCCGTACCTCAGTGTTGAGCTTCATGATGCGATCTCCAATGTCCACCTGTGTAAAGCTCTCGTCAGCGGCAATTGTGTCAATCTTGATGAACTGGTTCTCACGGATGTACCGCTCTTTGTCATTGTTGGATTCATAGTAGTAGAGGTTGAAAGTCTCCTTGCATGTGCCCATAACGCCTGGTAAACTGTTGCAGTCACGCAGAGTGAACTTGATCTCAACATAAATGCGCTGGGCCGCTCCGCGTGCGATCCAATCTGTCCGAAGCCAGTTGTTCTGGCTAGGTTCCATCACGTTGCACACTTGGTACGTCCGGATGGGCGTGTTCTTCTCGTCCATGATGCTTACTTCTTCCCACTGACAGAAAGACAGTGAGAAAGATAGATTTAGTCATGGATACCCTTGTCTCAGCAGGTGCACTACATCCCACACCGCACACTCAGATTGCATTGCATCGATCACTTGCTGATGAGAATTTAATCACACATCTGCCATCCCATCAGCTCCCATCAGAATAAAAAGATTTGCAAAGTAAACTTTGAAAGTGGGAATTTCTCAAACAGTAAAATCTGGCAGGTTACATTGTTTGGAAACATTATGGCCTCTCTGGGCTTTTTTTGGAGATGCAAATTGTTTCAAATGATTTGGCCCTAACTGTACTTGAAATCTGGACGCACTCAAGGCTATGTCAAGTTGTCAAGTATCCAGTAGAGCTTTACACAACTGAGACCAAAACTGTATTAGCAAAGAAGCACCTTGAGACTTGATCCTTTATCTAAACATAAGTATTTTAATTCTTTCTTCAATGTATTATAATCACATTACATTTTTAAGTTCAGAAAAAAATTAAGTTCAGAAAAAGTTTATATTTCAGTATGCGCTTAAAAAAAGGTTTTATTTTTTTGTTTGTTTTGGTTGAACATTTATCACAGCCATAAATAAACGCAAGAAAATGTCCATGCATGAGTCTGCTGAGAGTTTAAAACAAAAAAAATGCTGAACTGACAGAGAAATCCCAAAAGGCCTGTCATGATTTATGACGCTTTCTTTCCTTCGGACATCCAACTGTCGCAGCAATAAAGCCATTTTCAATGTAGTATAACTACTGGAGGCCATAAAAAAGAATCTTTTTTTCCTTCTACACAAAGCTGGAATTTTGCTTCTAGATCATCATCGGGGTGGCATTGTTTTGAAAAGAGAAAGCTAGTTGTTTTTTAGCCTTACAAACAGTCCACATTCAAATATTCCTTTACAATAAGCAATTTATTGACTGTTAAACTACTTTTGCCTCTTGTTCCACTGAGGCCCTGTGCTGTAATAACTTAATAGCTGAATCACAAATGCCTCATAGAGCACTACGTAATATAAACCATCCTCCCATACCCAGCGTAATGGACTTTCATAGAGTTTTCATGAAGGAAGAAAAAGTTAAAACCAGCTGGAGTTTTTTTTTTTTGGTTCTGTTATTTTTTATTTTTCTAATGACTTACCCCTCCTTCTGTAGGACTGGAAACCCATTTCAGCTCACCCTGCACTGTTCTCGAGTCCAGTAAAGTCACTGCAACAAAAAAACAAGACATACAACAACCGTGATGGACAGATGTTTTTTTTTTTCTTAACTTTTTAAATGATTTGCAATTTTCAAGATTAATAATAAGAACAATTTGTCTTTTTTATGTTATTTATCTAATTATTTATTTATTTATTTACTAAGTATGATTTTGCCTTAAAACGATTGAACATATTTCCTGCTCGCTTGCACGTCTAGTACATAATGCACAGGCCTGACAAGAGATAGTTCTCTCCTACTATAGATACAGCCATAATATTATCTATAGAAAGATCACAAAATCTCTTTTTCTTCTGGTTTGGTTTTGCTGCCCTGTCTAAAATATTCTCTTGTCATACAGACAAAAATGTTAGTCCCTTTTCTCACAACCATTTGCTGTGCTGTAAATCATGTTTGAAGTCCAAAAGCTGATTGGAAACATGCTTTGAGTTAAAAGAGTTCAACAAAACACTGAGGATGTTTTGTTTGTTTGTTTGTTTGTTCATTTGTTTTGAGCGTCTATTTCAGATTATGTTTGAGTGTTTGTCTGTTTGACTGAAAAATTCTATAAAATGCACAAGAAATCAAAAGGCAAATAAATAAAGAAATGCACAAATGAATGAATGAATAAGTAAATAAATAAATCAATTCAAGAATTCTAGATTGCCAAATATCAAAATTCTGCATATCACGGTTGATTTATTATTTATTTATTTATTTATTGGAAAGGATTCGGGGTTTATTTTCGGTTCAGATTCATACATAAGAGTACTGGTTAGAACATGATCCTTGTGGAAAATTCAACATTAATTAGCCGACATTAACGAAAAACATGATTTTTGTAAAAAAAGGTCTTTTCAAAGTCTCAAAGGAGATTTCTGACTTTCTGAATAAGTAATTCCGTGAATAGTTTTATCAGCATGTATTTGATATGTCTTTTTTGTCTTTGCTGTTTTTTCTTTCGTCGAACTAGAGCGCATTCAGCGCGATCGTGCTCCGATGCGTAAAAGGTTAATGGACTTTGGAACTGCAATTAAGAAAATCTGTACCCAGGATAAATAAAGTTAATAGACAAATAAGTCTTGCGTGATTAGTAAACTTGTATATTCTCGATTAGTAGCTTAATATATATGACCCTAAAACGCAATAAATAAATAAATAAATAAATAAAAAACCCCGATTATGCGTTAAATCTCCGTTACGCACAGGACGATCCCGGAATAAATAAATAAATAAATAAATAAATAAATAAATAAATAAATAAAAATAAGATCCCTGTAAGATTTCCATGCTCCTTACCTTCATTCGGAGGATAAACCCGTGCACTCGAAGCCGTGTGTGATATCCATAATAAGAGAGCCCAAGTCGCTGAGAACGCGATTGCTGCCATTTGCGCCGTTTTCGCGAGCGCCGCCGAAGTCGCGCAAGCAGCGAGTGAAGAGCGAAAAGCGCCGTGCGCTCCTCGACAACACAAAGGGGCGGGGCCTGCGGGACTGTCCGTCACCCTAAGGCAGCCAATCACTTGGCGTTAAAAAAGTCTCACCGTGTCCTGGAATACCTAAACAGTGTAAAAAAAAATAAAAAAAATAAATAAAAAAAAAAATAAAACAAAAAAAAAAAAATATATATATATATATATATATATTTTTTTTTTATTTATTTATTTATTTATTTTATATATATTAAAAAAAATTATATATATATATCTATATATATATATCTATATATATATATATATATATATATATATATATAATTTTTTTTTTTAATGGAGAGAGCAGCTAATTTACCATGTTTTAATCCAAACAATGTAAACGTTTTGTTTTTTGTTTTGTTTTGTTTTGTTTTTGAACACAAATGAAGTAATATAAGTCTCTTATTCATATAGATATGATGTAGGATCACTATGATTTAAAAAAAATAATCCTGATCAATCTGAGATAAGTCAAATATACCTGGTTAGAGTGTGAAGACTCTATTATATATATATATATATATATATATATATATATATATATATATATGTGTGTGTGTGTGTGTGTGTGTATATGTATGTGTATGTGTATATATATATATATATATATATATATATATACACACACACACACACACACAATGCACAAACCATTCTGTTTATGTTAGCCAGTTTAGATGGTGGAACGAGTCTCACAGCAGACGCATTGTTTATACTGGTGCGTGAGAAGTCCAAGGGCGCCGTCTATTGTTCGCGCAAAGAAAAACACGTCAGAAATCCCGGTGTCGGAAACGTGCGCAACGTAGGCATATGTCTGTTATGTGCGGGAGCATTTTATCCTGTGCATAGCGAATAAAGTGAATCGTTTAGGATTTCAACCACGGGAGACTGTTGCGTATGTTTGACGCGTCAAAGTGTCAATCATGCGCCCCCGAGGACGCCCACTTCCATGCGCGCCGCCTTCTTTCCGCCGCGTAGATTTCGTCAATACTGTAGCTCGGCAGACGCTCGGATCATCCGTGCGTTCTGTGCAAGAATCGAGCGACAACCGTCTTCTGTTCACGTCTTAGAGACAGCTAGTATTGACTGAGCACATAAATAAATAAATAAACGCACAGGGACATTCATTTACAGGTAAAGAATCATTACAAAGCTTCCAATAACATCACACCCAACATCATACCAAGCATCATATCCATAAGCATTTTAACATTGTTTTCTTTGATTCTTCTACCACAGGTTTATTTTTGCAGCAAATGATATGTTTTATAAGGACATACAACATATACTTTTATCCATTTCTAGTTACATTTAATGTTGCAAATCCTGTACTCCAATATCAGTGAAATAAACACACGCCCCCTCCCCCTCTCTTTGTGGACGTTATGAAGATCCAGAATCTTGTAGACCCCTCCGTCATACCGGTAAACTACTCGACACTGAAGATTCATTTATTCATTGTCGCTTATCTATTCTCGGGTCACGGGGAACCTGTGCCTATCTCAGGCATCATTGGGCATCAAGGCAGGATACACCCTGGACAGAGTGCCAACCCATTGCAGGGCACACACACACTCTCATTCACACACTATGGACAATTTAGAGATGCCAATGTCTAAATCGCATACAATGCATGTCTTTGGACCGGGGGAGGAAACCGGAGTAAACCCCCGAGGCACGAGGAGAACATGCAAACTCCACACACACAGCGTAGGCGGGAATCGAACCCCCAACCCTGGAGGTGTGAGGCAAACGTGCTAACCACCAAGCCACCGTAACCGTAAAGTGGATGTTACATAGTTCACATAGTTCACATACACATCTCACATACATTTGTAGTAATGCTTTCGAAACGATTTAGAGGTGATTTTACATTGTACATTTTCCAGAAGTATATATATGTAAAACAAATTGCCTTGAATTGACTGTTCACAAGAGTGGATTCTATGCCCAAAAAGATTAAATAGCAAGACGTTTGTTAATCTATTTGTTATTAGCTCTAGATTAAATAGAACCTACGGTGAACAAGTTGTTACCATAGAAAAATAGTTACCATAGAAACATTAGCAATTTAGAACAAGCACATTAATACTTCCTTGTGATTTGAAGCAGTTGAGGCTACAAAGCTGGTTTAGCTGCTGTTAAATATTTTTAAATAAAAACCTGACTAATGAGATGTGAGAACTCAGCATCGCTGTGGTGTAAAGATTATGTGTGGCAAAAACAAGTATTTAGTATGGAATCGTATGCAAAAAACGAAGGCAAACTGCCTCATAAAAACACATTTTGTAAACGACAGAATGACGTCCTATCTCTGAGAGGGATGAAGGGAACGTTGTTAATAATAAATGATGGACAAACGTGTCAAAATAAGTATGTCAAGTGGTTACAGGTAAATTAAAGTCTTGTAAAGAGACATGCTCTTCGGGAAAATCCAAGAATTAGCTGAATTCGACAAACTAGAAGGTTCTGAGATGTAACATGATAGATACGGGCAAAACCTTGGACAAACAAGGTGCAGTATCCCTTTAAGCTAGCTTGTGTACCCTAGAACATAAGTCTTACGTAAACACCAGCTTGTGGTTCTCTCACACTTTTAGCATGCTACGTTTTGTGTGAACGCAGTGGGTACTTCCTGGCAGCCTATTGGCCAGAACAGCAGATGAATTGTTGTCAGTTTGGGGCCCGTTGGGATCTTTTTCTTATAATGGCATTAGCCTGAGGAGCAGGTGACGTTTGGACTTCAGTCTCCAAGGGCCGCATTCGTGACGCTTTATGGCGCCACCGTTGCTCCGCCGAAACCATTTCGGCAGGCATAATGACGCCGGGAGGAGCATCTGGCGTTCCGAGATGGGCGCCCGACATCGATTGTCACTCAAAAGCATTGAGGAGAATGGCGTATTTTCCCAATCTACACGAGACGCTGCGCAACCATAAAGGCCCAATTAGCCTTAAGGAGGCAGTGGTTCGCTTCTCCAATCACGTCGGGTCCGTATTGATGGCCAGCACCAGTGGGCGGGGGGGCACCGCTTTCACCTCGCGCCCGTTGTCCTCGGTCATTTATGTCACCATCCTTTTTGATTGATTACACTCGGACCATTTTCCATTCTCTTCCTGGATTCGCAGGTCATTCCCCTAATGCTGCGCCCCCACACCCGGTTTTGTTCTCCGAACCCCAGATGGCATCTGCCCACACATCTGTATTGTCCAAGCAGAGCGCCCAAACAACCCCCAAGGGAAGATCCGACATCCTGGCAAATCTTTACCCACCCATCCCTCTAAGTGCAACTAATTTCAGACCCTTTATGTACATTACATACAGTCGTGTAAAACATACGCTGCTCGCGACCATGAGATGGAAGCTCTCAAAAATATGGAGTGGAGGATTGCTGGAGCTCTGGAGAGGGGGATGAATGCAGGCAGGGCACATTGAAAGAATCCGCTCAGCAGTCTGGAGTTGTGTAGGTGGATCAGATGAAGGAACAAAGAACATGATGGAGAGGTTTACACATTGAGCGAAAGCTCAGAAGGGGGGCTAAGAACCTCTACTTAGAAAAAAGCAAGCTTAGAAATCTTGCTCTTATCTACAGGATGGATTTCGATAGGGCTGCTTTTTTATAAACTTCTTGACAAGTACACCAAAGAAATGTTCTAGATCAGAGGTCATCAAGTGGTTGTCTGTGATCCAGTAAAGTGTTTCATTGGACTGAAACCAGGAAACGAAAAAATGCTATAACAAAGCCAACAAATGTCTGAAACAACATAAACCAGCATGGCTTATGCGTCAAATCCAATGGCGAAGCTAAAATTATTTAGCTAAAGGCAGCGGATCAGATCAGTCACATGACTAGAAACATTAGCAAGGAAAGAATACTGTCTTATTCTTAACCATAAGCTAAGCACTAATAGGAAAGGTCATCTAATCATGCTAGTTCAAGGAACTTTATATACCTGGACCTTCAGACTTCAGACCCTCTCCAAACGTGTTGTTATTGTGAAGACCTCTCAGCTAGAGCTCAACTTTCTCTCTGGAGCATACCAATGGATTCAAGACTTGGCTAATCAAGTGCTAGCTTGTTTCGCCCGCGCTTATGCTCATCTCCCTGGGCGAAAGAAAAATCAATCAGCAGCGAAGGCAGTCCTAATCACCATCAACAAACAATCTCTGATGGTCTTTCCTTCATTCCATTTTTTAATTGAGAAAAGAGAGCTAATATGGATATTCATTAGGAAGGTTATGCTAGGCTGTAGTGTTGTTTTCCTTCATTTTTACCTTACTAATTTCTCCTCTGACTTCTGAGACACATCAGAATTTTAATATATTTCACTCTAAAATGCAAACGCTGAGGTAACATGATGTAAAATGAGGCAAACTGGCTCAGTCTTTGCTAACATTCAGAATAAAGTAAAAAAAAAAAATCAGTGTTAGCTCAGACCACACCAGCACCTTGAGGGGTTTTGCACGTAGCTTATGTTCTTCTCGCTAATTCCTTGGCTCTTTAAAGTTTACGTAGAATGTAAATAACAGTCCAGCGCTAGCTAGTAAAAGCTGGCTTCAGATGTTTAACGCTATATGGATCTTTAATGGTCTAGAGTGTCCCACAACGCCGGGAAAAAAACAAGTGGAGTCATTAGCAGGGGGAAGACATCGCGAGGCTGTCTCACAGCACCTCAGCAGCTGTCACGACTCGACTCTACTTAACACTGCAAGCCAAGCAGCGGAGGAAAAAAAAAATGCAGAAGGCGATGATCTCAGGTGCAAAGAGTCACCGCAAAACATGTTATGAAACATTTCAGCACCTTACTGTGACGACAAGCATGAAAGAACTTCGATTTTCAGCTTGTTTTTTTAAAAGCAGTATATTTCTCAGCAGATATTTTTATTTAATTTTTTTACCACAACACTGTCGGATTCTCAAATCCTATTGGCCAGGAGGTGAGGTGTTACTTCATTCATTTTCTGTAATTCAGAGTACAGTAATTTGTTTATATAGCAACAGTGAATAAATTCACTCATTATTTATGTATAAGGAACATTCTGGTAAGTGAAAACATGAAGTAAATTATCTTTCAGATGCTGTCTAACATTAAATGCAGCTAAAAATGGATAAAAAAAAATATACCAAATTGCTCTTATGCCTTCTCCGGTCAACTTTGTCACTTTACTTTGCAGATTATTGATATTTTTACTGTTATATTTTATTTCTTACTTATTCTTAAGAAAAATACAGACTTTGTTGTCATTCCACATACATCTGTAGGTCTCCAAGTTGCGAGTTCTGATGGAGACGTGAGGTTTGACGTGTAAACAGAAGCAACAAACAGCAGCAGGTGCTTGCAGTAAGGCAGGAAACACAGGAGGCCATTTTGTTTTTTCATTTGCTCAAACAGCCAATTGGGAACACACACACACACACACAAGTGCGCCAAAGCAAATAATGCCATATGCAGCACTAAGGACAGACGTATGGCCGTATGCACATGCACATAAATACAATAACAACGGCAATGCTTGAGGAAAAAACAGCTAGGTACCTGACACGAGATTGGTCTAAACACTAATACAAGATCTTGCTTAGATTTCACAGCGTCAGACCTCTACTTAGATATGCGAATATCAGGAATTCCATACACGGCATCATGTTTCCATCTGTTCTTGTTGTCATATTGATTTCTGAGGCGCAGCTTGGTACGTGGAACCCATGTAGCTTTCCAAGATACAGAAGTAAAAAATTCTGCTCTGTCAGGTCTGTGATCGTTTAAATAGCGCAAAAAATAAACCTACAGTATGTGCGTGGTGTCGCATGTAATTACAGATCCTTATAGTAAGAAAAATGTGAAGTTTTTTTTTTGGCTTTGAGATGGTGAATAAGAAATCCGACATAAAGACATCTGGCTCCTTTAATTAAAAAGTACAGAAGCCGCGGCAACGTTTACAGATGCTAGACATTTGATAAGCCGCTTAGAAACACACGCTCTCTGAGACTTTAATTACCGGAGGTGTAAATTGAGCTGTGTTTAAAGCAATAACAGGAAGATGACATCAATATTACAGCAAAACAGGAGTCAGCTCACACACATTAAGCTGCTAGAATGAGCACAGCAATTAGCGATAATTGTGTCGCCGTCTTTCATAGACGAATTGTTTAGGCTTGATGTTCTTTCCATGGTAAAGAAGAGGAGAGAATTCCGGCTTCTGATTGGTCAGAATTCCAGACGCTAAACATAATTGGAGACTCGTAACAAACAAATGCAAACTAAACAAAACATAATTTTGAAAGAATGTTTTATTTAAGTGTCTAGAGCGTCAACACCGTTTTCCACCATGGGAAACTCTTCAGAAAAAAAAAATGACGAAAGGATGAGTAAGTTAAGTTTCTTGGAGGGTTTTTTCTATACTGTAGGGAATGTTTCTCTTGGGCATGTGAGAGTGTGTGATAGTGTGGAGCTAACAGGCTCACTGGTGGTCTTGATCTTGTCTGACTTGTCATCTTTTGACCCCTTTGGCTCCAACTCTTTTGCTGTCAGGCCCCACAATGCCCAGCGCTTCTCCTTTGGCATTTTGATGGTGTCAAAATTCAAGAAACCAGTCGGGGTCTGATAAGAACCGTCTCCAAAAATACCACTCAGCAGCCTTGAGAGTCCAACACGTCTAGAGAAAAGCCATCCACCAAACCTGTCAAAGCTTATATTTATATATATTCCATTTTCACTCACTAGGGCTATGATCTGAAACATTAAACATGCTACAGCAGCATGCATACAGTAAAGTTCCAACCTTCTTGTTTTTCTTCTTATTTTTTTCTATAAAATCCAGTTAATTCTGAGATAACACTTGAGATTAAAAACAATGCCGTTGTTTTTGGAAAAAAAAAAGATTTCACTGGTGCCTTTTAAACATTTTCCTCTGAGCCTATTAAATGAGCCCACAATGCTGATGAATATTTTTATTCTTTCCATAGTAACAGCTAACTTCCATAATTCCACAAGCTGGAAAACTAACAAATAGTCCCTCAGAATTTAGCAGATGTTTTTTCCCTATTTGTTTGTGCTTTTTCTGTTGTTTTTTTTTTGTTTTAGAAAACTACTTGGCTTGCCAAAATCAAAATGCAATGATGTCACACAATGCATCATGGCTCAAATCAGTAATTAAAAAAAAAATTATTTTGAAGTTTTGCCGAATATTGATTCTTGATTTTGTTTTCATTTGTGTGATCGCAAAATCTGGAAATCCTGGAGTGATGGATTAATAAACAGATTTGAAAAAGGTTTATTGGTTAACAAAGAAAAACATGTAAAATTTAAATTTTCAGAAATGTTAATCTTGTTTTTAACAACTATTATTATTATTATTCCAGAAAAGAAAATCTAGTGATGAAACAATTCTTTATTTATATCTGTTCTAACGTAAGATGTTAGATGCTCCCTCTATATGAAACATAGTAATAAATGTATAAAAATACATGTTTCACTTTAATAAATGAAACAATTGTTAATGTCGGAAAATACTGTGGTAGAGGAGGAAGAAAAACATGGATGGAAGTGCTATAGTAGTGTTATATTTTTCCTATAACGGACCACATAAAAACATATTATTAGTCTTCCCTTGCACCAAAAATCACCAAAAAACCAAAACCTTTTTCAGTGTAAGTCTCACTTTAATACTGATATATACACGTGGTATATGTAATAAAGATTGTATAACTAACTTAGTCCTAAATGTGTATGGAATTTTTAACCCGTTTCCAAATTCCACCATTTCATTCCTTCAATTCTCTCATGGCCTCTTGGGAAAAAAAAGAAAAGAAAGAAAGTTCAGCTTCCATTTAATTGCACTAATGTCTCTTGTGTCCAGCGTCCCTGTGTGAAACCCGAGCCTTACCCCCCCACCCCATTTTCTTCATTGCTACTATCCTTACCTCCCTGTCTCTCCAATTAGATCCCATTAGCTAGAACCCATTAAAATTCTTTGCTCCAATTTGGACTGAACACTTCTTGGTCAAAGACGGTCTTACTACAGGTCCAGTGGAACAGCTAAAAGCCTCCAAGCTACCATTGAATCCGAACACTGAATCCGGGAGTCTATATTTCTGAACAAGGTGTTTCGGAACAAGGAGGACACATGCAGTCCTTGTTAGCTTGCAGTTTGCCCTCTGAAGCCAGAAGTGAGATAACGTTGGGTGAAAAATGTCTTGGTGTATGTTTGCACTCTCCCATGCTTAAAGAGTCAAATATTTCTCCTGTGTTCAAAATGTTAACCATTCATAGTTCCACACACACCTTACGCTCATCACTATTGATCAAAGGTATGTACTTTAATACCAATCTATCTTGCTTGTTTGAATTGTGCCGGTGATGAATGATATTTATTCAGCGCCAGACCTTGAGGTAGCTACATTTTAGCAGCCATTAATAACGGACATGGCGTGCCCATGTCAGAGGCTAGTCATTTTTTTTGGCAGTGGACTGGAGGATGGGTTTTACATCTAATCCACATTAACGTCTCATACCCTGATTTGTGCCTCCAACAAGCTGGACAAGCTTAATCAAGACAAAAGAGGCGTTGCTTTTGTCCCAATCTGAGCTGATTGGAATTGGGGAGAGAGGGAGAGACAAAGAAATGGTTAGGGGGTCTTTCATTTGTCCACCCACTCCTTGTCCAAACTCTTCCTGACAGAAAGAGGAGAAGGGCACTGAAAGGACTGCCCTCCTCCTCCTCCTCCTCATCCTCCTCCTCCTCCCCCCTGTGGTGTATGTGTGGGAGTACACGACCTGAGAGAAACCATGCGCTTTCAGTATTTTTTTTTCCCACAACCTGACTCAGGCTTGAGTTAATATCAAACTAGACTATAGGAAGTATAGACAACTATATTTCTACACTTGATACAGAATTTTTCTTCGCCTTTCCAATAAGTAGTCACAGATACTGAAAAAAAATTTATAGCAAACTTGTCCTAAGTCAGAAAAAAATTATGCAAAATCCCTATTGTTACTATAGAAACACTAATGTATCAGGAGGACATATAGCAGTTTAATCAACCAATCAGATTTGAGGATTCAGCTTTGGTATAACAGCATTTTTCTAATAGATACATTAATAATAATAATAATAATAATAATAATAATAATAACAAAAAGTTTAGAGTATTGAACTCACAGACACACACAAATACACACACATACTCCTGTATGAGTGTTTAGCCAGATGGAACTCAGCAAGCAAAAGTTTTGCCACTAAAAGGTCACACGTCTGGCCAAAACATACACAAAAAGACACAAACAAGCCCCAATCCGGGCGTCCGCGCCAAGAAAGCAAACACTTCGGAGCTGGCAGAATGCTGCAGTTTGGAATGTGGTTCGAGGGAAACTCGCAAACTGCAGTGTAACCCATCCAAAACAAACCAAATGTGTCCTATACACACAAACACACAGAAATGCTCACTTTTACAGATGTGGTCCCTATTTTTTTTATTTTTTTTATTGCAATTTTTTTTTCTTTTTTCTTTTTTTTTTTTTTTTTACAAATGTTCATATGGATAAAGTAGTTAGTGATGTGAAGTCCTTTTAAACCAGAATATCTCATTTTGAACATCGCAATCTCTAAGACATACTATGTACTGCTGATATTTTTATATTTATATTCATCTTAATCACATATTATCAGTGCTCCTGTTATACTGTAGTATTAAATCCCTTTTAGTTTCTACTATCTTTTTTTATCCTCCATAATGTAATATTACCACACATTGGATTTTCTAACAAGAAATGAAATGAAACAATCTTAAATACCTGCCTAATTTTAGTAAATAAATAATCATCCAGTAGTCACAATGTCTTGGTAAAGGCGATAAATCTAATGAGTAAAAATTAGTAAAAATATCAACGTGATCTTGCAAATTCCCAGAAAACAGCACTACAGATCTTCCCAAGTTTCTAATATTGACATCACCAACACTGTCTCACTAAGTGTGCCTAATTTTTTTATATGTCAAAGCTGGATTTTTATTATTTCTACATATAATTATAAACATAGAAATATTATTTTGTATATTATTATGCTATTCTGAGGTATTTGCAGGGGAAAAATACACTATGTTTTATATTCTGGAGTTACATTTAAACATTTTAAACATGTAAACAATCAGGAAAATGAAGCTACTGTATGACTCAGTGAGTCAAAGTTTCAATTCAAGCCAAAAGATATTTTAGATATGATTTTAGATATATATTAGATATTATATTTTAGTCTTATGGTGCAATATTAATAAATGTATTGATTTTAGACGTTTTTAGATTGGTTTAAACATTACATTTTCTTTTTCATATAAATTTCATATTATTTTTAAAGTAATAACAATAAAATATTATAATTATTATATTATATTATATTATATTATATTATATTATATTATATTATATTATATTATATTATATTTTTATTAAATATGAAGCACCCACTATCATAATCACACCATATAGCTTCACAAATAATTTTGCAAAAATAAAACTAATAGAAAAAAAAACTATTAAAATGCATGCGTGTAGTTTTTTTTTTTATTATGAATTCATTTTTTAATTACATAGACCATATTTTGTTAATATTATACCAAATTTGATAAATTATTAAAATTCAACATTATTTATACACAATATCTGAAATCATTAAGTTAAAATATAATAATCAAGAAGAATATTTAGAATAAGCTAAGTAGATTTTTTCAGGAATAATATTTGCACCATTTTCAGGTTGTTTCCATTTATTTATTTGTTTGTTTGTTGTATACAGTATTATCTAGCCTATGAACTCATCCAGGTTATTTTAGTAGAATGTCTAGTAACAAATAAGAAATGAAAGTGGTATAACCTTGATGCTCCTCCGTGGAGCTTCACTGGATGTGAAAGTCCTCACAGCTCTATCGTAGCTTTGCCCTTGACAGCACAAATCCCTTGTAATCTCGCCCTCCCCCCCCTTTCGCTCGGAGAAAGTGGTCGCTGAGTGGATTGGTGAAAAACAAAGGGCTGGAGTTAATGCTGCCCTACATGACAATGCAGACACATCTGCAGTAAACACACCGGGCTTACGGCTAGATTACAACTCTGCATTCAGCATCAATGCTGCAATCAACACCAGTATGCAGAGCTGCACTGAAGCTTGGGGGCAAACACACCGAGTGCATGACAAGCAGACCTCCCTGGTGTTGCTTCTTCTGCTTTTACTGCCCCTGCAGCTGCCACAAACACACACACACACACACACACACACACACACACACACACACACACACACACACACACACACACAGATACACACACAGACACACACACACTATACATTCATGCACTTCTGTTTCAGGTTTCTATTTTAATCCATATTCACGTCTAGAGAAAATTAGCTTTCTTTACACTTTACTATTTATATTTACAAAGATTACAAATTAATTTTGTTCCACAGAATTGTTGTTTATATCAAGCATTCTAATATTTGCCGTTTAGGACTAAAAACATTTTGAAAATGTATCATCACTCATAAGTTAACCTTTCTTTAAGGAGACCTGTTTTTATTTATTTATTTATTTATTTATTTATTTATTTATTTATTTATTTATTTTTTTCCTTATATTTATAGAACAATCAGTCATGGGAAAGTTTAGAAAAAGAGAAAAAGAAAGTGAGGGAAGAGCTCCTTACATTTGCTACACTAAGTTGCTTTCGGCTGCTCCCTGTTCGGGGTCGCCACAGCGGACCAACTGGTCCACACAACAACTTGGCAAATGTTTTACGCCGGATGCCCTTCCTGACGCAACCCTCCCATTTTTCCGGGCTTGGGACCGGCACTGCATCCAGTGGCTGGGGTTGAGGCATTGCTACACTGAACAATAAAAATCATTCAGTGTTTCTGTACATTTTACAAAAACAAAGAAATTTGATCCCTCCCCCCAAAAAAACGTGAACTGTTTATATAAAATTTTGTAAAAGCATAGTACTATGAAAGTGCTCCCAGAAAAATGACTTGGATAAATTTGCTATTATTTTGCAAAATTAGAAACTAAAACGTTATGTTTACATGAAACTATTTGCATATGAATGTTGGAGGATGGGATTCTAAACTCAATTTGCATATGTGTTTTTTTTCCAGAATTTTAACTAATTTCATTTAATTTGATATGAACGATTTTTTAAAGCCTAATTCTATTGTATTGTGAAACTTTGTGTTTCTGTAGTTTTCTGTAGGTGTGTGATTGTATGATTAGTGACTAAAATTGTGTTAAATATTTGTTATACTGTTAACCATTTCTCTCAAGAGTAAAACGTATTCAAACTTAAAATTTATTTAGTTTTTAAAGTTAAATTTACTGATTTTTAATGAGATTTTAAACCTTACTTAAATCATACTTGGTTCGTTCACTAACTTTTAGCTTAGTCTAGTTTATTTCTTGAATATTTTTTTCTGTAAGTGTACAACGTATATGACAATAGGAACTCACTTGTTGTGACATTAAACATAACTATAAATGGACAGAAATTGCAACATGTCACCATATATAAAAGAGAAATCTTTTCATTCTGCCTCTGACCAACATCATCCTTCCTTTATAGTTTTATAGTTGCAAACTTGTTTTTTTTTATTTGGCATGTCAATAATTAGTTTAGTTTTGTTTCTGGAACATAAAAACATACAAAAATGTTCTTTTCTCTAAAGAGAATTGGGATTTTCTTAAATGATAGACACTGCAATTCATGCATTGGTGTTGAACCTCCAGGATTCTCTGATCTCTTGGGATCCATCATTTTGAGTTTTAACTGAATCTGCACTTTGTCAAAGTGCTTCTGTGTTTTCTATCAGTCATTGACATGTTCAGACAGAGTTTGCCGGGCATTTTATAGCCAGACAATGCTACAACACCACACTTCCTATGAATCCTTTAGTACTTCTACTACTAATAATAATAATCTATATATAGATATGTATATAAAGTGTTTTACATGTCAAAACAAAAAACACACAAAAAAAGAACAAGAAGCAAAACTAAATTTAACAAAACTAAGAATTGAATACACAAAGTATGCAAAAGTGTAACATCTGATTAATGATAATAATAATACTACAAAATAGAAAATAATAACTAAAAGAAAAGAATTGTATTTTAGATTTCAGAATTCTGAAAAATTCTCTTCTTAAGAAAATAATTTTTTTGTATGCCACATTTTATGCAAATTTTTCATTGTTTTTGTCACTATTTTGTAGTCTTGGACCATTTTTTTAGGTGGAAAGCTGGGAACATTTCTCTTTTTTTTCCTTTAGATTGATGGAATTCTCACTCAGTGACCTAGTGAGCCAGTATCGATGTCTTCATTGATAGAGACTTCAAAGCACTTCTGTAAGGACATCTGCTAAATGTAAAAATAAAAATACATTTTAATCAAAAGCTAACTTGAAAAGTTACACTAGACATTTGCCAAACATACAAGTGTAACACACCTCAATGCTACTTTCAAGAATGACTCAAAAATAAAATAAAAAATGAAAAATTGAAAGATTTACACTAACACTGCAATAAAGTAAACATCTTAGTAAGTGAAAATATATTTTCAAGTTTATCTAATATTTCCTAAGACCAAATCTAAGATTATTAAATCTTCTCACTGTTCAGGCTTTATAAAGTCTTTTTTTGTTGTTTGTTTGTTTTAATATGGCTAATTTTTCTCCTATTAAGCACTGGTTTCTAGTATAAAGCAAATCTAGAAATAAGTAAAATAATCTCTAGATATAAGATGAATTAATCTTTTATTTAATTTATCGTAATCTTAAAAAATACTACACTCATTTGACGATAAAGAAAATAAAGAATATTTTTATTTATTTTTAGATGTAATTTATAGTTTTCAGATTAGAATTTTTTTTTACTGTTACTACTTTGAGACTAAGATTAAAAAATTCTAGCAAATTATGTTGAATTTCAAATAAAATGTAAAAATCAGGCCTAGTTGCAATTTTTCCCCCATCTGACCATACATAATTTGTGTTTTTATGAGGAAATTTATCAGCAATCAATGTGAATTTTAATCTAATTTAATATAATAAATTTAATATAATATAATATAATATAATATAATATAATATAATATAATATAATATAATATAATATAAAGTAATACAACTAAGCTATAAAATTCCTGGGAAATGTTATGACATGGTTATAAGGTGACCCATTACCATGAAAGAGAATTTCTATGAATTTCTATTCAATAAAAAGTCCTTTAAAATTTTAAAACAGGAAAACAGAAAGAAAAGCCTCCAAAAAAATCAAACAAAGAAGAAGAATAAAAGAAATGTCTGGGAAATGAATTGAAATGGATGAAAGTCGCTAAAAATGGCTTCTCTTTTTCTGTGTTAGATTTTTATTTTCAGTGATTTTCTTCCTGTTTTCTTCCTTTTTTTGAGCCGAAATAGATGGAATTTTCTAGCATGGTATGAAATTCATAGCAAATGCATTATGTTAGAATTTTTGAGTGAAAGAATATTATTTCCCAGTCAGTAAAGTGAAAAATCACAAGTTTATTTTCCAGTTCTAGTATATATTCCAGGTTCTTAAGTGACTTCCACAGTGTTGCTGTTGAAAGCTCAATTCTGATTGGTCAGAAGGTGTTGCTTTGTAACTTGTTGTAACATGTCATCGTTTCTATAATGACAGCTCTTGTACTGTAACTTGTATGGCTCTACTTAAATAACAACAACAAGAAAAACAATAATAATATTATGGTCAAATTTGCTGTGCAGACTTATCTTGTTTGGAAGGAGTCTCCAATTTTAGTGCCTTGTTGTAAGAATTTGTCGCAGGAAAAATAAAAATTCCTCTTAAATTGTCAAAAAGAAGGAAATTAATCATAAATGCGTGTTTAGTTCCTGAATATGTGTTTAGTTCCTGAATTACAGGAATGTCCCTTTAATTTCTCAACAGTACTAATGTGACACACTTCTTGCGCAAGCTTTGTGTGTATGTGTGCAGACTGTGTATTATGCTGTGCATATTGTAGTTGTGTTTTTTGTGTGTTTGTTTGTGTTGTTTTAAATAAGTATAAATTTGCATGTGTTATCTGGTGCATGGTGCTTTTGATTAAGTCATTTCTTTAAATCGTTCTTTTTTTTTTAAACCACTTAGCACATTTTATTACAAATAAATTTTGTCTTGCAAATTACAAATGTGTGTGTTTGTAATGAAATAATGGTGCAGAATTAAAGCCTGCATTACTGTGAGTGTATTCAGAGTGTATTCTCTCTCCCTCTCTCTCTCACCCCCCCTCTCTTTTCTTTCTTTTGGATTGTCTATCTTTCTTTGTCTCTGTTTTAATCCCTCTCTCTGCCTGTCTATCGTACTGTCTATCTCTCTTTCTTTTTGTCTCTCTCTCTCACTCACTCACTCACTCACTCACTCACTCACTCACACACACACACACACAGGGAGGTAGACGCCCACTCTCTGATTGCGGGGGGGAGGAAGTGACAGAGAGCCGTGGAATTCCTGCTGTGTGTCTCACACTTCACGTATACTCGTTTAAGACACACACACATGCGCACTTCTAAAATGTACAAATGTACACACACCCACAAACTTTAACAGTGACAATTAAAAGCATGCACATGTCAGACACGAAATCAGTCTAGAAAAAGGAGATACACACATGTGGAACCCTCCCCACACACACACACACACACCACACACACACACACACACACACAATCTCATTGAACAATGAAAAATACACACCCACACACTTCATTCATTCATTTATCTTTAGTAAGAACTTTTTCCAGGACACACACACACACACACACACACACACACACACACACACACACAGTGCACTATAAGCTTCTATAAATGTAGTCTAGTGTATATATGAAAGGCTGAATGCTGATTGTTGTTGTTGTTAAGCTTGTTAACTGATTGTGTAACGCTGCCAAATGATCCAGCTCTTATATATTTTTTAAACAACTTATACAATGATGCTTGAATGACCCACAATGATGTAATGAATTCATCATTCTTCAAGCTAGTTTCAAATTGCTGATGTAGACAATAAATTATTTATTTCAAACTTGTTTTTCCCACTTTAGTATCTAATGGTTTTAATGGTCCTGATGTGTCCATGTGTTTTTCAAGCTGTCAGATATCTTCAACACCTTCTCAGGAACAGCAGCCAATACTTTATCAGTCTATTTGTTATTTATGTTCCCTCACACAACCTGCGATCAGTTAAAAATTGACGCCTGGTAGTGCCTACTCAGCGAGGCATGAGGTCTCTCCAAACCAGAATATTTTGTTCCTTTAACCTTGGCCATTCCTCAGTGGTGGAATGAACTTCCAGCCTCAATCCAGACACCAGAATCCTTCACTGTCTCCAAAAAACTTAACTAACCCCTTAACTCATCCCTGTTCCAATTTTAAATAAATAAATAAATACATTTTCCATAGCTCTTATACCTCCTCTAGCACTCAATTAAAAGTCTTGTATGTTTCTTCAGGTGAAAGTGCTTGCTAATGAATAAATCTCACATCGATCACAACTCTTTACAGCCGTGATGAGCAGAAAAGCATTTTAAAATGCACCATTTAAGGCTACAGTTAAAGCTTATCCAGTCGTACAGGTGTTCCTAATAAAGTGGACAAGTGAGTGGCACGTAAATTGCTTCTGTGAAATTAAGAAAGGCAATATGATGAACCGGACGACGTATCAGGCTTGGGCCCCGTTGTGATAAGCTTCGGGATGCCTGTGTGCTCTCTAAGAGCCTTTCCCAGAGATGGTGCTCAAGTACACCGAGATTTCTCAGAGGAGGTCACAGGGGTCACGATCGAGCTGTCATCCCTCAATCCGTCCATGTTTTTTTTCATTCCTTATACGAAGCAGAAGCCACCTTCACAAAAGGGGCAGAAGTTAAGATTAGTGCCACACATGTACACACACTTAAACGATGATAGTGAGTAGCACGTGGGATTTCACTAGCCGAGACAACACACACCACACAGACACAACAACCTAGACTCCAAAATTTATGAGTAATTGTTTCAGTTTGAATACTAGAGAACAAGTGTTTGTCTTAAAGTCAAACTCCACCCACTCCTAACTATCTCCATGGTTATGTCTGAGGTCTGAATACAAATGTGTGTGATTTCTGTATTGCACTACATATGCGCAAGTCAAATGGCCAAAGCAGAGGAAGCGCACACACACACACACACAATTACCATGTTGTTATATTGGGTTACTTGTACCACTATTGGGGGCACGGTGGCTTAGTGGTTAGCATGGATGCCTCACACCTCCAGGGTTGGAGGTTCGATGTGCGTGCGTGCGTGCGTGCGTGCGCGCGCCCTGGGATGGGTTGGCACTCCGTCCAGGGTGTATCCTGCCTTGATGCTCAACGATGCCTGAGTATAGATTGGATAAGCAGTAGACAATGAATGAATGGACCACCATTGCACATTTTCATTCATTGTCTACTGCTTATCCGAACTATTCTCGGGTCACGTAGAGCCTGTGCCTATCTCAGGTGTCATTGGGCATCAAGGCAGGATACACCCTGGACATAGTACCAACCCATCGCAGGGCACACACACACTCTCATTCACTCACGCAATACAGACAATTTTAAGAGACGCCAATCAACCTACAATGCATGTCTTTGGATTGGGGGAGGAAACCGGAGTAACCGGAGGAAACCCCCGAGGCACGGGGAGAACATGCAAACTCCACACACACATGGCGGAGGCGGGAATCGAACCCCCAACCCTGGAGGTGTGAGGCAAACGTGCTAACCACCAAGCCACCGTGCCCCCCCCCATTACACATTTTGCAATCAGAAAACAAAGCCACACAGCCACACTCCCACAAACACACACTCATATTAACACACACACACACACACACACACACACACACACACACACACACACACACACACACACACACACACACACACACACACACACACACACACGCACGGGGTTGTCCTGCAGGAACTCAGGCCAGAGTGGCACAATAAATCAATGTGCCAAAGACGGGACAGCAGGAACTCACTCTCTCTCTCTCTCTCTCTCTCTCTCTCTCTCTCTCTCTCTCTCTCTCTCTCTCTCTCTCTCTCTCTCTCTCTCTCTGTCTCATGGATGTAAAGGAGAGTCTTTGTGTGGTAGCTGCACAGGGACAGAACAGATAACAGATGGATTTATGGCAGGGATTAAGCCCTGGGATTAGGGCACCTTGAACTGTCTTGATAGCACACTTTCTCATGTCACATTTAGCATTATCACAGATACTAAAAAGAGACGAAGCAAATACTCTCTTTTCATCTCCTTCTGCTCCTTCTAATGTTAGACCTGCTTCTCTATCCTGCTATTATCTCTTGACGAAGCTGAAAACAGCGAAGCATGTATAAATGTGATGTGATAAATGTGATAAAAGTGATGTATAAATGTATGTCCTGGGTTTTACAATGCTCTAGTGTTTGATAGCAGCATCAGGACTCGAGCCACAAGGTCAAAGCCTAGCTGAGATTGTTTGTTTCTAAGCCATGTGGCATTTTAGTTAGTGATCTGATAGAACACAAGTATAGAAAATGTAAATAAAGACTAAATTATACAGCAACAAAATGGCTGAAATTATATCTATACAGAGAGTCCTTCTGCTAGCCTTCTGAATGTTTGATTCTGATTGGTTAGATGGTTTGGTTGTTGTTTCACCTTTATACCCTTGTTGTTAGTACTTTATACCCTTACTTTAAGTTTGTGGAAATAGGATGGAAGGCTTTGTTGTTCCTTGTAAACATTTTGTTTTGTTTCCTTCATGGGAGAGAAAAAGAAGGTTCTGCAACATTAAACATAACTACAAACTGATAAAAACCACCATGTGACGCCATTTTCTCCCAGTTTAGTACAGCTACCAAATAAGGAAGACATTAGCCATTCTACTTGGACTCTCTATGTCACCTCATCCTTTTGGAGTCTTGACCATGATAGGTTACATGGCAGCTGAGAACGCTCGGAGGAGAGCACTAATACCGCATTCACACATGCAGTGATTTTATTGCTGCAAGCAGCTGTACTATGAAGTCAACAATAGGCATACCTGCTACTGGTTTCCATAGTAATAACATATCTTAGTAGGTGGTGCAACTAGCATGCCACTTGGCTACAAAATCAGACAAAAATGAAGTAGAAAATTGTGTGGTCTTTGTGAAAGATCACGTCTGCTCTACTGTCTTAACTCCCATTGGTAGTCCCATCCCTGGACACTCCCACATCTAGTTACTGATGGTTGATGTAACTCATGTCACAAGAAATCGCCAACTCTCATTGTACATGAATGGTCTCTGGTTGCATTGTTGTTGCGAGTCACTGTATGTGTGAACATCACATAAGTTAGATAAATTAATTCAGATGACTCGTGTCAAGTGACTCAAACTCACAACAGATTCTATCCACACTTTAAAGTTCAACCACTAACAGGACATGTCTTTATTCATTACATTTTCTTCATCTTTTTCTCTTTCACACACACACACACACACACACACACACACACACACACACACACACACACACACACACACACACACACGATTTAACCTGATATTTCTGCTGAAATGAGCACATTTTTATGCGTTGCATTAATAGAGTCTGAGTTACTGGCCTGGCACCGTGCCCTCTGTTCTGGCACCAATGCCTAAAATAATCCCTCATTTTTTTTTCACATTGTCCTTTCCGTCCTTTCCACTCATGGCCGCCATCCCATCGGGTTCATTAACAGGAAATTACACGAGTCATCCTTGCACTAAGAAAACAATTTCATCACTTTGGCACTGGAAATTGCCAAGGAAGCGCTTAAAGAGGAGAAAGGTGAACTGTGTAAATGGCAAATGAATACAAATGTTTGTTTTAACCTACGTCTGTCTGTCAAATATGTTTTAGGTCAATGGGTGTTTTGGAAGTTAAAATAAATCAACTTTTTAGGTTTTTCTGACTAATGTTGATAATACGTTGACAATATTATGAAGATATTTTAATTATAAGTTATGGAGTCAACACTAAGTCATCGCACTTCAGGGATTTTCGGAGCTGTTCCAGAACAAACTAAAAAAAAAAAAAAAAAAAGAAAACAACTTGAAGTGATGTTTTGTGAACATGCAGCGCTGCGAAAGCCCTGTAGGTTAGTCATTAGCAATCATGCTGAACCAACCAAAAATCTATGTTTATAAACAGCTCTGGTCGCCCCCTGGAGGAGGATGCTAATCTACAACAAAACCCACACCCACACACCCACACACAAACACCCAGTACAGTTCATTCTAAATCGCACCATTAAAAGACCACTTAAAATGTCGCTAATAAAAGTTGTGGAAACTAATAATGAAATTAAAGCTAGCGGACACATTAGCGAGAGCCTTTAATGGAAATTTGTCCGTCGGCTTAATTCGCAAGCTCAGTGATGGTGTGTCGTGTATTTTAGTGGCTTCACTAATACACATTTGTAGAAATTCTAACAGGGAAAATTAACTCTACCCATCGCTGTAATAACAACCTTCAGTCTACCTATTTTTTTTAATAGTTTTGAGTTGGCTCATGAAGTAAATGCTTCTGAATTGGAGGATCGTGTGCTGGCAGTGGAATGAAAAGCATGTAGAAAGGAAACAGATGGGGTGCATGCTGTTGTTGAGAGACTCGTCTCCCATAACCGAAAAAAAAAAAAAAACCTATATGGATTCCAAGCTCTCAGCTAAAGATTGCTTTTCATCCAGGACATTAATCAGTGATCTATTATTCTATCCTGAATAAGGCTAATGAGTGAATCCCTATATACTCCAGTATATATATTCATTGTAAATATGTGTATCGGTCATGCTACCATAATCGGTACACCTATTTACAATAGCTAACACTGTTTTAAATAGAAATATAATCTGTATAAACAGCAACATTACTGAAAATATGTAGAGTATTGATTACAAGCAATCAGATTTCTTTCCATTCAGGTTTCCATGGTGAGGCTATAAGTTTAAAAATCATGATGTCATAACATTAAAATCTGATAGGTTTACATTTGCTGCATTTGGCAGAAGCCCTTATTCAGAGCAACTTACATTTTTTTTTTATCTTATTTTATACAACTGAGCAATTGAGGGTTAAAGGCCTTGCTCAGGGCCCATCGGTGGCAGCTTGGTGGACCTGGGATACAAACCTTCCAGTTATTATTCCAATTCCTTAACCACTAAGCTACCACACCCCCAGGTTGAATTGTTTTCTATAACAGCAGCTCTGGCACTTTTGTTTACTTAAACAAAACCCAATAAGTAGCAAATTTAAAAATAGAAAACTAAAATTGTGAACATGGGGAAGGTTTGGAAGGAGTCTCCAGTGTCAGTGTCCTTTTAATCTTTCAATCAAGTCATCAGGATGGTAAGGACTCTTGTTAAGAGTTTCATTTTTTAGGACAGAGAAAAAGAAAGTTGTCTTGCTTGAATATGTGTTGATTGTGTCGCCTTCCTTGTGCCCCCTAGAGCCCCCTGGGATAGGATCCAGACTCCTCGTGACCCTGAGTAGGATAAACGGTTCAGGATCAGGATGAGGATCAGAGTATACATGGTTATGCTATGACAGCACTGTCAGAAAAATCTGGCTGATATAAAACACACTTATTTGCAGAGAGTTCTCACTCTCAAAGCAATATTCATCCTGACATGATTCATAATTTAATTTTCACTGCGGTGGTGGTGTTGGTGGTGTGATGGTCACTGTCAGCTGTCTTTTCTCACATACATGAGGTCGTTCCTGTTTTCTTCTTCAGATCTAAATTGAAAAAAAAAAAGCTTGTTAGTCTTATTTAGGGAAAAATAGATTGTATGCATAACACAAGATTTCATTTGGTAGGAATTTTGGTGTTAGATGTTTATTAAAAGACTGTGAGCTCAAACCTTTGGACACATAGCCTTAGAAACACTGTACAAAGTAAAGCGGCGCTGTGAGCTTTCCAACTTTTTTCTTCAGAAAAAACATTTCCCGGAATGCTCTAGTCGTCTCTGCATGAGGGAACGAGACAATGAGCTATTTGCGCTTGCACATTCAGCTGACATCAGACTAATATCCCCTAAGTGGCCCCGTAGAGAAACTATAGGCCGCAGCAGGGGTGAAGGCAAGAAAAACTGTGTAGACAGTCAATCGAGGATGATTTTCCCAAGGTAAAATCATGTTACGTTTTGCACAAACCAACAGTATTATTCAAACGTGCTTCCTTTTGGTCTGGAAATCTTAAATGAGCACTCATTTTCTTCTCAAACCTTTTCTTTTTTTCCGACGACGCCCGAAATCCCTGTGGATTCTCGATGGGGCTGCTTTAAGAAGTCTTACCTCTTCTTACACTTCTACCTCTTAAATGACTTGGACTGAATATTAAAATTGGGAAAAAATTATACTTCTTTCCCACACAAGGTAAGCACTAATGCAGTTCTACTCCAGATGTCAAACTAAGCCAGTGATTTGCCAACATTTTTTTTTCTTGTTGGATTGATTTCCAAGAGGAAAAGGTATCTCAGATACAAACAGTTTCTTCACCAACCTTACATTTTCCCTCTTGCTTCTGATATTATAACAACAAAAGCTTTCCCTGTTAGCAAGAAACATCCTGAAGACTTGCACATGGTGGAAAACCAACCCAACTCTTCTAAATCACTGATACTGGAAACTTCTTCCATTAAATGTTAAATAAACATAATGAATAATCTACTTAAAGATGTGTTGTGTCTCACAGTGAGAAATATTGTCTTTCTTCCATAATCTGAGCTGAATAACTCTTTTCTTCCTGTCCATGTCGCTTGTAATGATGGTCAAGTGACAAGTTCAATTGTTTGATTTGTTGTTATGAAGAATAAATGATAAATATTTCTAAATCCTCCCAATTTCTACCTCCAGCAGCTTTACAGTATGGCAATCAAACCAAATTTAATATGTTTTTTAAAGCAAAGCAAGGACTGATTGGATATCAAGCACCAGCTCATGCATGAATATCTTCATTGGTGTAAAAGCAGCTGAGCCTCATCGCTATATATTATGACATACATACAGTACTCAAGACCTAAAGTCAGAACTGATCTTCGAGGAAGAAAAAAAAAAGTGCAAGGATCAGTCAATAACCCAATTCATTTACAGTGCAATAGGCTTTCATTCCCTGATCCCACATTCTCAGATTAATTTTGACACCCCCGTTTCTGAAGTCATCAACCTATATCGGTGAACTGCTCATCAAAACCCAGGTGTCCTCAGGGCAGCTTTAATTTTAAAGCCTCGATGAAACATTTATTGCAGAAGCCATGCGGAGAAAGAAGGAAACAATATGATACTGACTTCTCTCTCCCTCCCTCTCTCTCTCTCTCTCTCTCTCTCTCTCTCTCTCTTCCATCAGTATTAAATTGCAAACCTCCCACTAGGTCAAGAAATTAGTGAAGTGTGCACCCACAATCTCAAGCCTCCTACATACACTAGCTCTCCAGATGGAATGACATGAAATCTTGAGCGGACACATAGCAACATCCCACACAAGCTGACCAGGGAAAGGGTGTAAGATTCTGAGTGTGCCTTAGCGAAAAAGAAAGAAGAGGTGGCAGAGAAGCAATGAAATCATAACAGAGAAACTGAGTACAAAAGTAAAGACTGAAGTGAACATGTAGCTTTGAAAAGATAAGAGGGATTAAACAGGAGCATTATGGAGAAAAGAACTTTACAAAAAAATATATAAAGAGTTATTCAGTGAAATAATTAGAAATGAGAATGGCATCATTTTGAAAATATGTTTTACATTTTAATTAATTAACTAAATCATTCAAATATGGGATTTATAAACCAACAAACTGCTTGCAGCAATCTCTCATTAATTGCAGTGCGCTGTGGGTAATGCGCATAGTTCCTGACTACGCCGTATGAGCCGTCAAATACAATGACTATCAAGAAGTCTTGTTAAAAGAGATCCCATATATTCTCGGTGAGTGAAGCTGGGATTCAAGAGCTAGGAGAAAACTAGATATCAATAAAGCCATACTGGCAGTTGGTTGGAGCTCAGGTAAAAAAAAAAAAGTAAATCCTGTCCAGGTGAGGGTGCACAGAAATGCATGGAAAAAATCAAAAAAGACTGCACAAGACAAAAAAAAATCTGAGTATTAACAAACACAACAATCAAGAGTTAAACATAGAACAGGTGAACACAATCAGGTAGCATAGCAATGATAGAACAGAACAAAAACAAGACACATGATGTTAACCCAAAACGCAAGGATATAACTAAGATGTGTAACTAAATGTCTGATTTTTATCATTTAAGACACTTGCTGAAGAAAACTTTTTGAATTTTAAGGTAAACAGACTGGAATAGAGTGATAGAACCACATTGCTGTCACGACACTAGAAGAAGAAATCTACTTTTTATTTCTCTGACACAACCCACACACAAAACTGAACAAAAATGCAGTGTGCAGATCAAATACCATTATTAATGAAAGCTCTCAACATGGTAAGCCTTAGATCCCCATAAGTCCTGAGTCCTCATGAGTCCTGAGTACATATGTATATATCTAAATGAATACTTGAAGGCTGTTAAAGTATTTGATTCAAAAATCTGCTACATAATCTAGTGTGTATATAAAATAGAGCATTGATACTCTTTATAGTTTACGGTTGAAATATACTGTAACATCTATAGTGCAATCATTCTTATCATGCAGAACATCATACCAGTATGTCATTTCTCAGGAAGCTAATGGAAAATCTGAATCTGGGTATCCCATCGTTTACTGCAGGAACACCACGTGAAAATGTTCAACTTTAGAGAGACAGTGCCGCCTTGTGCTGATAAGACGAACTGCAAGTGCAGACCTTTTTTATAAAGAACTCAGAATCAGATAAGTGCGGATGTGGGGTGTGTGGGTATAGGATCTTAACAGATTCAAGTCTGTGGTAACCCAATGGATAAGTGTGGGGGGAACCCAAAATCTCGTAAAGATAAGCTAATCTCAGGAGGACTCAGAGTGGGGCAAGCCACTGGTATACCCAAAGAATGATCATATTTGTACAAATACAGCCATTACTATGACATTTGAAATTGAGCACCATCCTATTTCCACTGTAGTAGAGAAAAATTGTTAGTTCATAGATCTGTGAGTCTGAAAAAAGCTACCAATTAATGCCCTTGAAGGCCCCGAAAAACACATTTGAAGACACCACAATGATTCATCCTAGCACCAAATTGAGCAAACAGTCATCACTCTGCTGAAAATACAGAAAGACTTGTGTGAAGATAGAAGAACCTACCAGAACAGCCATCTCTGCAGCAGTTGATTATTTGGTTTGGGAGGTAGTTATGGATGCATAGTGTGGTATAGTGGTAAGGTATGTGCCAGCTGGCGTGGAGTTGCAGAAACTCGAAGGTCCTCTACCACAGGATGCTGGTTTGAAGGTCTGATCTTGTCCATGATTAAATGTTGCTGTATCTGGAACTTGTTGGAGCTGGTTCATAAGGTTCATGTTATTATACCAAGTGCCATGCTTTTAACCTTCCACATTCAGTCTAGTTTCTCTTTCATTCTCAGTATTTCCTCAGCATCTTGTTTTGCTTTACTGATATTACTGGAGATATTTACTTCCATAAAAGGTCAACAAGAGGCTTTTATCGGATTTTCACTGGGTAAGCAGTTTAGATAGTATTTGGTGTTCTTGCCTTTTAATTGCTTGAACATGAAGTAATATCTGGTGGTAGTCTTTTTTGCCTATTTTTCCTTACAGAACTAGTGTAACTCTTGTCAGGTTTGTGAGCCTCCATGCTTGGATGTTTTTTTTTTTTTCAATTCATTCCACAACTTTTCTGAAATTCAGGTCAGACCTTTGTGATGGACACTCGAATAAAACCTGTTGGAAATGATGATTGTAACCAGGTTGCACACTTCTGGTTGATCTCTTGAAGTTTTGCTTCAGTAGTTCTTGATATTTTTACTTCCTCAAGATCTATTTTCTGATGGTAACCAGTCCCTTTTCCAGCACATTACCCTTGCTTCATGATGCTGCCACCAGCTTCACAGATGGGATAGTTTTCTTCTGATTAAAAGCCACAGGGATGATCATTATGGCCAAACAGTTTCATTTGACCACCATGGTGATCACCTGCAAACTTCAATCTGGCTTTTCTTTTGACAGTTTTGTAATTTTTCATTGCATGACACCATTTCAGGTCATGGTGATGTAGGAACATATGTTGGTACTTGATGCCACCAACTCTTTCAGCAGTTCCTTTTCTGTTGTCTTGGGGTTCATTCAGTTGAATCTTTCAGTCCAAAGTTTGTTCATCCTTGGATTTTAAGTTGCCTCTTCCTTTAACAATGCATTGTCTATATGCTCCCAAGATCATCATACAATTGTTTAATATTACTGTTTGTACAGATGCTTATGATACCTTTAGTTGTTTGGAAATTGCTTCTAAGCATAAATGGACGAGACTTGTAGAGATTTTTTCTACTGATATATGGGCTGAGTAGCTTGGATTGTCCTATGTTATCAAGGGCAGAAAGGCACTGGTTCTAAACCCCCAAGGCCTATTTACAGCCACAGGCATGCTCCTCAAGTAACTCCTAATGATGAGAACCAGCCTTCTAAAAGTCATTCAGTCATTTTTGGTATCTTCCAGATTGTTTAAAGAAACAACTTGGTGGAATTCTGATACAGTAAATTTAAGCTGTCTCTCATCAATTGTTTTGAAATGATGAGAAGAAAAGAAATGTATAGTAACTTGAAATGCATGGAGCTGTAAAACACCAATGAAGTTTTATATCTTTAGATTAGGTATATGCAAACTTTTGGCTTGAACTGTAGAACATGATGAAACAGTGATTTCAGATGTTATAAGTTATTTATGTCTTATTGTAGGGCCTTGGTAAATGATCTGTGAAGAGGAACTGTGTGTTTTTTTCTGGTTTGTCAAAAAACTGTTGCTCAAATGTATGTGTAGGATTTAAAAGGGCCTTTGTTTGAATTTAGTATTGGACAATATTGAACCATGAGGCTGCCTTTAAATGGATCCAAATAGTTGGTCCAAAAAAAAAAAAAAAAAGTAAAGTCGTTTTCAAATGATTTAGGTTGAGTATCACTAAAAGTCATGTTACATAACAGCGTATTATTTACGAAGATGTATTTCTAGGAAAATGTGTCATCGACTGTTGCCTACTCAATTTCCCACCTTTCTCCCATGTAAAAAACCAGCAAGTTTCCCATGAATTAAAACCGTACTTAAACTGCAATCATTTTAAATGATTCCTATCAGCGAAATTCTCAATTGTGATTAGTCAGAAGGTTTTGATGAATTTTGTCTCTAAAAAAAGCAGTTCTGACACTAACTAACGCAGCCCTCCATCTATCTTCTGGCCAGCAGCGGTGTTACGCTGGATGCCACACAAAACACACTTAAAGATGCAGTGAAATGAGTTATACACATTTACACCAGGCTCACGTTGCTTCTTCATATTGAGAACATTTTTCTAGGTCACTTGGAAGCACAGCATGTTAATTTGCTCTTTTCGCTCAGAGGGGGGAAAAATCATTCTTACCACTAAATGGGTCATGGTAAAGAGGAGGCCTGTGCACATTACATAACAAATTTCCCTCTCTACACATGCAGTGTACAGTGACACCGCAGATATGTATACTTAACCTTATAACTTATAACTTTTTCTTAATCTTATGTAATAACCCACTGATATGAATCATAGAGCTATGTCATACACATTTCAGAAAATTATTGATGGGAAGTTTTCTGTCTGTCTTTCTTTCTTTCTTTCTTTCTTTCTTTCTTTCTTTCTTTCTTTCTTTCTTTCTTTCTTTCTTTCTTCTTTGCTTTAAAACTATGCACTACTCCTTACTAATGGCTTTGGTTTGAATTTGGATAAACTATTTTGCACAAAACATACTCACAAACAGAAAAATAAAACCGTGTACACAAGTCGTATTTAACTATGTACTCCTAATCCTTCTTCTTCTTCTTTTTTCCACTTTGAAAAAAACGGCAACTGCTGAGTGCTTTCTAATCAGGTAATCAAGGAAATCAGGTAATATCCAATTTAAGACCTGCTAGACATACAGCATACACTTCCAGGGAAAAGTTTAGAAAACTTATATTGAATTAGGATTAATTTAATTAACTAATTTACCAGGTAAATAAAAGCTCAAATAAAAGCTTTAGCTCCTGGGAAATTCTGAAAGAAAAAATTGAAAACAAAAAAAACCTTTACAGCTGCTTTCACCGTAAGCGATAACAGGAACTAGCTAGCTTCGTGGATGTTCCATCTAACGAAACATAACTCTATATGAGGTGGCATTCTTTTATAAATGAAAAAATGTTTTATTTCATGTCATAAAACAATGCGGGTAACTGAAGATGTAAGAAGAAAGATTGAAGAAGTATTTGTTCATGGAAATAACTCAGACTCGGAAAGGGGGGGTGACGTCGGAAAAAAAATCTTCCAAATGTGTTCTTGGACTGAAGCCAGGACAAAACCAACTAAAAATTGCTTTTTACCCAGGTTTATGACAAGAGTAATTGAAGTAATGGAAATCAATAAATACAATATTGTTTGTATACAATGTACTTTCTTGATGATTGTCTTGTACCCCTACATAAAAAAAAATATCTGTCGTTCTTTTTTTTTTTTTTTGCACTGTAAGCAAACTTGGAAATATCTTTTGGCTTTCCTGTCCCCTTTATGTTGTAGATGTCCCCATTTCAGTTACCGCACTTTCCTGTTAAAAAATACCTGCATTTGTTTGGTGTGTGTGTGTTTTGTGTGTGTGTGGGTGTGAACAAAAGCTATGGTATGTTATCTCCCTTTTGTGGAATATATAAGAGAGTACACGTATATCTCTAGTCCACTCGCCAATATGTTTCTGAAAGGTACAGTGACCATCGTCTTCGCTGGATTTTGGCTTCTGTGCATGCTCTGTCTGACGACAGATGCTTGTGAGTATTTTTTAAGTTGTTATATTTATTTTTATTGTTACTGTTTCAGGAAAACAAAGGTCATTACACTTTTCAAAAAATTATTTCTATTGAATTAATCTAGCTTTTGGGATCTTAATCTACTTTAATGACTAATATGACTCCATATATAGATATTTTATTAATTTACTATCTATCTATCTATCTATCTATCTATCTATCTATCTATCTATCTATCTTTTTCTATCTATCTATCTATCTATCTATCTATCTAGCTATCTATCTAGCTATCTAACTATCTACATATTATTGTTGTTGTTGTTCAATGGAAATTCATGAGGATATTATCACAATAAATATTTTTTGTAGATCTGCATTAACCCCTGTTTAACTATCCTGACTCATTGATTCAGTGGTTGATTAATTTTTTAATTATGTAGGCCTCTCTTAACACATGAAAACTGTATCTAAAAAACCCCACAAACATCAATGAATAGTCATCTAAACAATTTTCCTTAGAATTATCCTAAATGCAAAACGTTTGTGTTTGTGCAGATCACAAGACAAGATGAAAAATCTGTATTTTTTTGTTTCAATTTTTTGAAAATTGCATAATGTTTTAATCTAATTTTCTGGTATCTTTTTTTGCTTTTTTGTCATTTTTTTAAACCAAATTCTTTACTGAAAGTTTTAAATTTTCATTATTTTTGTGATTAGTGATACTAGTTCCAGCGTGAAAGTAAATTTTACATTTTTTTGTCAAAGATTTTTGTACCAAACATTTTTGTTATCAGAGAATTTTGTACCAAATTTTATTTCCAGTATTTTTTTATTATCAAAAAAATTATTTATTATTTTTTAAATAATATTTGCCATTTTTTTTGTTGCATTGTTTCTTTACAGTAGTTTATGTTTTCTAAAATAAGCTAGGATGCTGTACTTAGGTACAATGGTGTACAAAGACGATGATAAATATGTGTGTGTGTTTTTGTCTGTTGTGTGTTTGCAATGCTAGATGGGCCACTGAACCATGCCTGCTGCGTCAAGTACACTCGCACGCCGGTGGATTTCAAACTGATCAAAGGTTTCGCGGAGCAGAGTTCCCGCGAGGTGTGCCGCATTGATGCCATCATGTAAGTCATCTCACCACAAACTGTCGCCAATGTTACCCACAATGCAATGTGGTTACACATGCACTTGCATATGAAAGCAGCTACTGACAAACAAATTAACCTATTTCATATAACAGATTTATACAATGTGATAAAACCTATACTACTATTTATACTATTATTATACTATCATTGTACTAATACTATATGTGGATCATTTTTTTTGTTTTTTTCCAGATTCATTACAAAGCGCAACAAGAAAGTGTGCGCAAGCGCTGAGGACGAGTGGGTGAAGAAAGTTCTAGAGCATCTGAGGTAACGGACTTTACAACTTTTACCTCCTATATAGAAAGCATCACACTTTCACAAGGCTTTAGTTGACTACACTCTGTCAACTGTTTTTAGTAAACAGGACGCACGTCCTGCCCAGAGCGACGCTAACTTGTTGATTTCTTTGCAGCACAAAAATGAAAAAAATGTCAAAGCAGCCTAACCAGGTCAACCATACCCCAGCTTGGAATACCAACACAAGCGTGTGAACGACTCTTCAAGCATCTACGTCTTCTTTCTATAAGCCTCTTTATTGTGTTATGCTGTCCAATTATTATGCAGATAATCATAAACTGATGCAATTATCTCAAAAGATGACCTCAAACGAAAACCTTTACTCTATAAACATGTAGTCAATGTGATATGCAATGAAATGACAGAATAAAATAAATTTCTGAGAAAATGGTTTGCTATAATATAATAATGCTTTAACTATTTATCCATTATATTGTACTTTAATCCACTGACTGTATCTTTAACCAAAGCTAATGACTTCACAATAAACACTGATTATATCAGATGAATTTGTGCCATCTTTACCTGTCTCAGAAGGCGCCATTGGAAATTTGTTGGAATGTTCCAGAAAGTCCTCATCTAACTATGCCTATATTATTGGTCAGTAGACCAATATACAATAAGAGATACCAGTATAAAATGTGTTGGACAAATCAAGACTCCATTCCCAAGCCCTTTGGTACAGTAAAAGCTCCAAAAGTCTCATGTTTTTCTTCTTGAAAACCTAAAAAATAATTGTGGTTATATAATTAGTAGCATACAGTGAGCTAGTAAGATTAAGTTAAGCACATTGAAACAGACTTAGTTTCTAATGCAGCACATTATGCATGACAAAATGTAAATAAGTTGTTAACCAATATATCAGACACACAACATATTCAAAAATTTGTGTACCCCTGGCTATGATGCCCATGAAGTATTTGATTTTCATAAACTTTTACCACAAAATAATTAAATGCAGGCCAGAGAATTACTATACATATGTATAGTAAAATACTGTATACATAGGTATACAGTATTCTACGTAATGTATGTTATTTTTTATGATTTGATCCCAGCAACTAATTGTAAATAACTTACTATAATTGTAAAAAAAAAAAAAGCCTCAAAACGGATAACATTGCTTCTTTGTGTACTTCATGATGGCTACAACTCTTTAATCATCAACCAAGGATATGATGCATTAACACGCATTCAGTACAGACTTATTCGTATTGTTTGGGATGTTTTTGGAAGCGTCTGTCTCCACCTACAGGCCACTTTTTATGGTTACGTCTTCACCCCGCCATGGAATACCATACACCAAGTAAGTAACTCACTGAAATATTAGCTTAGATTGTAAAAGTTTAACATAACAGCCACAGCTGCATCTTAGTTTGCACTTTTTGTCCATACAGTTAACTCACAAAAACTTCTTCACTATGGTAACTTAGACAAGCATCCCAGGTTTCTCTACATAAGTTCAGCCACTCCAAAATTCTACAGATTCTCACCTATATTCATCTTCATGACAATACAATATATTTAAAAATATGAATTTATTTAAATGAGCAACCCATTGTTATACTCTACAGGATTTACAGTTGCAGCTTGTTATTGTCCAATTAAATATTTTTTAACGTTAATATACTTCAGCCACCAGTTACAGTAGGTAATAACTAGCTGTTGCAGTAAGTTTTACAAAAATGATGCCAGTATGTTGCTGTAAGAAATCCTGGTAAGGTTTTATTGCTAACTGCCTTGGAATGCAAGAACTTGAGTGGTCTGCACGTGCCACTGACTTAAACCCTATGAAAGACCTTTGGTATGAACTGGAGTGCAGTGTCTAAAAGCAGTGTCTGACCTCACATCTGCTTTTAAAGTTGATCCCTACAGCTATGCTCCAAAATCGAGTGGAATGCCTTCCTAGAAGATTGGAGGTCATTACAACAGAAATGTTCCTGCAAATATTTTGGCAGTGTGAAAAGACCTTTTCTGTCTAAAAAATCTGTCTGGTATGTTTGTTTTCTTTGCTAATTATGGTAGGAGAGTTTGTAAGAGCTTAGCGTTGCTTTCTTTGGTCATTTATACTGGCGACACTCAGGCCACATATACTTGCATAAGCTGGTACAGTATTGGCACAACCATTAAAAAGAATAAGGGTGTTTCCAGTAAGGAAAATGGAAGATTATGGGGGAATAAGAGTATTCAAAAGGAACGAAGGAAAATATCTATGTATTGATGTTTGGAGGCAACGCAATATGCTGTAATCTAGATAGATTTATACTGGTATGGAGCAAGGATCAAGACATGACTATTATGTTCCATTCCGAGGGCTTCCTTCACGTTATGGATGAGATCCTTTCATTAATATTAAAAAAAAAAAAGGTTTCTACTGTTATTCAATTTAACTTTACCTGTCTTACTGTTTGGCTTCTATCATGGGGTTACAAAGCATCATTCAAATAAACAGTAGTTTAGTCCTAAAATCCTATAGATCCTAAACCCTGTCCCAACATCCGGGTCTGGGTCAAATTCCTAAAAGTAAAAAAATGGGAGTTTTTTTATGGGTTTTTTATGGGAACACTTCTACGTGGAAGTTGTGTCTGAATATCTATGTGAAATCACTCCGATTTACCAGCTCGGGTAGGTGATTAAGCTGAGCACGACAGCAAGACCATAAAACGGCATCTACATCACATTTCTCCAGCTTCTTTGCCTTCAGCTTCTTTGCCTGTATGTTTGCGTCAATTATTTGTCCTGTCTGTCTAGACTACGGAAAAAGAAGATCTTTTATATATATATATAAAAGATTAGGAAAGATGGCAAGTTCAGAAAGTGCATGCATCTGTGACCCTCTATATTACAGGGACCAACTCGCACTTATTCTGCATTGTTTGTTTGATAGAGAAGCGTGTTCGCGTGGCTCTCGAGGGAATTGGCTACATGCACTGCGAAACTTTTTCTCTTATTCTGCGTTCTCGATGTGGGCACCAAGGAGCAAACAGCAGTCAAATTGCCACCGCATTCTTTGATGTTCGAAAAGCTCCTGAAGATGATCACACGTGTTATTGCTAAGCTTAGCTTAGATTGGCTTGATGAAAGGTCAGTGTTTTCCGCTCTGAGCTTAAATCTTAAAACTTAAAACTTAAATCTCTGACTAACTATCCCTAACTACCATTTTTATCAAGACTTCCACACTGAGCTGTAGAGGATGTGGAATAATCCTTATTCTGCCTGTTTGTTCTCCACTGTTGGAGAACATTGTGGGCTTTGATGAACATGGGTATGCAGTGATGCCTAGGTTTGAAGAGACGCTTGCAAGCTATCTCTTCATTTCATCGGCTCATGGAGAAAGTCATTTCCATTGAGGCCCTGTTATAGTGAAGGCCTACAATCCTGCAGGTTAAGCCGGTGCAGTGCTACACACAATGGCAATTTTGCAGTTGTACCAAGCTGACCTACTAAAGGAACTTGTCTGCGGGAAGGGGCTTATCAATGAGGTCTGAACTCTGCCAGGACACAGATTTAGCCCTCGGTGCAACAAAGCAAATGGCCCATGCCAAAGGCTGTTTCATGACTGTGTTTGGTGGCCACAGAGAGGCAATCTGTCAGAGATAAAAAAAGGGACAAAACCTTTCTTTTGGAGGCCTTGATGGATAGCCTGTTCTTTCTTTGACACAGCGAGGAGCTAGAGCTGTCAACCAGTAGGCACTGGCCCCAGCCTGGCCTGCTAAGGCAGGAAAAGAAGAAGGCTAGCATTGCAGCCTGAGCCCCCCCCCCTCATGTAAAATCTGGGTGGCCGACCAGCGCTTAGGGGCAGGTCCCCCAGGAAAGAGATCTCCACCAGGTGGGCCAGAAAGGAATCCTAACGCCTGAGGTCTAGGGTTTTCAGGGATGCCTCTTTAGGGCCCTTTCCATTGCTGCCTACCCTGCCACCTCCAGTGCTTCGGGGTTTAGCCATGACCACCCAAGCTCCTGCTCCTCATGTGTCGCCACCTCCTGGGTTAGCCCCTGCTAGTTTGCTGTTTCAGGGCACTAGGCGAGGTGAGACCAGTGACAGTCTAACACCTCTCTCAGACCACCTGGCAGGGTGGAAGCTTCTGCTGGGTGTGTCACAATGAGTTCTGTGGGAAAAGGCTACAGAATCCAGTTTGCCTCCCTTCCTCCCTTTTTCAGGGTGTGCTGCCCACTGTTGTTGATATAAAACAAAATTCATTCCTAGAAGGAGGAATTTCTCTCACATCTGAGAAAGGGGCTGTAGAGCGCATTCCCCTCCCAGGTCGAGCCTCTGGCTTTATATCTGGCATTTATTGGTTCTTAAAAAGGACAGGGGCTACATCCAATTTTAGAACTGTGTGCACCGAATTGTATGCTGAAACATAGATGTTCGAGATGTTAACAATCAATATCATTGTGTCACAGATCAGGTACAAGGACTGATTTTTGACAATAATCCTGAAGGGTGCCTATCTTCACATAGACATCTTGCCAGAGCTCAGGAGACTCCCTGGTTTGCTTTCGGGGCGAAGCGTACTTGTGCTGGGTTCTCCCTTTAGGCCTGGTCTTACTGCTCACCCTCACAAAGTGCATGGAGGCTGCTCTGGCATAATTGCACCCCGGGGCATCCATGTGATCAATTATACAAATGACTGGATCACCTTGGCTCAATCAAGGGAAGTGGCAACCAGGCATTGAGATGCCGTGCCTGCCCACATGAGGTCACTAGGCCTCAACTCAGTAAAGTATGTGCTTTCTCGCTCTATGAAAACCACCTTCTTGGGTATAGTTTTGGATTCAGCTATGCAAGGAGTGATTCTCCACCACTGCCCCAAGAATTGGAACCTCATGGTCTGGCCCCTGAGGGGACCAGCTCCTAGACTCTGGTCTCCCATCTGAGGTTGTGGAAACTGTGTTGAACTTTCATCTCTGGTGTAATCGGCATCGTTAGTATATGGTTGACTGCCCTGTTAGTACAGCGCTAGAGTTCCTGCAGACATGCAGCACCCTCTACATTGAGTTAGATTGCTGCAAGTCACGTGTCTGTCTCTGGTCTCTCACCTTCTGCATAGCGTCAGGCAGCTGAGATCTTTCAGTGGTCCTGGAAGGGCTTCCCTACGCCCCCTTTGAGCCAATGGAGTCAGCCTCTGAGGAGTTTCTCACCCTGGAAATGACTCTTCTATAAGCCAGTTGTCCAGCCTTTCTGCAGGCTGTCAGGAATCACTGGGACAGTTCCCTGCCAGACCACTGGAGGGGGTGCTGGCAGGTGAATCGGTGGAGCCTGCTTTTCTGTTTGTGTTCCCTTGTACTTTGTGCAACGCCCTTCCTATTGTTCTGCCTTGTCACTCATTCCCCATTTACCCTGATGTTTTGCCCTTTACATACAAGCCCTTGTGTGCCTGTCTTTGCCAGACATTGTTGTTTGTTGTATCGTGTGTCATGTGTCTATAGTGTTGTCAGTCCATATGATGGACCGCTCATGTTTTGTTTATTATGTTAGTTTTGTTTTCCATTTTGTTTAATCCTGTCTTACCCCTGTTAATGAAGGAATGTTTCATTTAATCCTGCGCATGAGTCTGATTTCCATGGACATCCGGGTTCGAGCTCCGTGGGGTGTGGGCAGCCCTGATGTTACACAGGCCTTCTGCCCTCCACCCCATGAGTCGACTGTGCAGGAGGGACTGCACCTGCTGTGCACAGCTTGGGTTCTCAGCACTTATGCCCGTTGCTCGAGCGCATGGTTTAAGTTCTCTACCTTAATATCTTCTTTGGCGGCTACAACAAAAGCAGTCCGGTTTCCGAGCAGCACCTTGTGCTGGGTAGTGGTAGTTATCTCTTAGGCCTATGAGGTGTGCTGTGTGGCTTCACCTCTAGGGATTACAGCTCACTCCACTAGGTGTATTTCCATGTCTGGCACTCTGGATAGGGGTGTTCCCCTCCAGGATATTTGTGCTGCGGCAGGTTGGTCCTCTCCACACATGCTTATCAGGTTCTATAACCTGGATCTTTTTCGTAACAATGTAGGTAATAATTGTTAGGTAACAATTTCACTGCTTTAGAAGATTGGGGATGGCTACACCGATCACATCATTCACTCTAAAATATATTGTTGGCTTAAATACACCCATTATTTATTTTTCCTCTATAGTTTGTATACTCATCCTGAGGAAAAAGAATACAGACATCTTTTGAATGATCTTTTAAAAAGAGATTTATTACAATTTTGCTAATGATATTCTTAATACATTTTATTCCATGGCAAAGTATTTAACTTTTGGATTAAGAAATCAAATGTTTAAAATACTTGCGTAGTTATAGAAGAAAATATTCATTATTATTCTTATATTAATAATGAAAATGGAATGAAATAATGTTTCATATGTTACTTATCTCGTGTGAGTGAATGAGAGTGTGTGTGTGCCCTGCGATGGGTTGGCACTCCATCCAGGGTGTATCCTGCCTTAATGCCCGATGATGCCTGAGATAGGCCCAGGCTCCCTGTGACCTGATGATAGATCGGATAAGCGGTACAGACAATGGAATGGAATGGAATATTACTTATCTCAAGTGATGACAATAAATATTAGCAAAAAAATAAGGGATAGTCAATATGTTATGTAAAGACAATCTAAGAGCAGAGTAGATGTGGAAATCTTAAAGCTTTGCTGAAATAGATTCAGTCATCTGTGGTGCAATTGTGGTCGAGTTCTTCTTCCTGTTTGTCCTACAAGAAAGAAAAAAGAATCAGAAAACAGAATGTGAATTTTTTTTTTTTTTTTTTTTTTTTTTTTTTTGCAGAAGCAGAACTTTAATGAAAGCTTTATAATGAACATAGATCTTATGCACAAAGAACAAGATGAATGAAAAAAATTGTGGATTCATGTAAAGACCAAAGTATATGGTTTAAAAGAACTTGATCGTATTAAAGGACTTACTCAATGGCCTAAATTTTCCTGAGCTCTATGACCTTCTCTTTGACCCAGTTCTCTCTCCAGTGGCTGCAGATGGCACCTTCGGATGTGAAAAAGCTGCAGGGAGATGAAAGCCAAAGGTGAGCCAATATGTCAATTCCATATATCAATAAAACATAAAATGTTTTTGAGGGTACTTATACGACGCACAGAGGATTGTCACCAGATGAGTTTGCCGTCCTAAATTGGATATAGAGAAGTGTTTTTCTTGATTCGTCAGCAATTGCGATGGAAGTGATGCAGCTTGTGTTTTATTTACTTTTAAAAGCTCTTGAAGGAGGGCTTTTACTGGAAAAAAGGAAGTTTTGACACGTGGCTTCAGTCAGTTGACATGCCTTGTTTCCTGCATTACATTAATGAAAATGTTGTTGTGATCCCTTAGTTCTCTTTTCCTATAATTCCAGAGTTGTTCTCAGGTAAAATGCTGCCAGCATTTCTTATATTTACTGCGTGTGTTCCCCATGCAAGCCAAGAAGATTTGGAAAAGTTGCCTGCATACTTGCCTAAGTGATGCTGAACTTCCCAAAGTTATAACAAATCTGCTCCATCTGTGGGTGTTTAATGTAAACACATTTTTAAAGTGTGTCAAGTGGGTATGAGTAATTATCTAAATATTTACTCATTTTGTAATAAGCTAAATATTTACACGTTGTTGTTGGAGAAAATCTTTGTCCTAGCTAAGGATTTTCTTTTTCACTTTTCTTCAATCAGTTTATACAAAAAATTGGGACATCTTTGCAAACATAATATAAAATAGAGGAGGATGCAGTGCTCAAGAGGACATGAAGTACAATTTTGATGAAAACCTGTGACCTAGTGTAGAAGACAGAATTGACTAGCAATGCATCAAGAGAAAGCCATAATTTTGTTTTCCCTCCATCCATCCATCCATCCATCCATCCATCCATCCATCCATCCATCCATCCATTTTCTTAACCAGTTATCCTACACAGGGTCATGGGGAGCCTGGAGCCTACCCAAGGAGACTTGGGCCACAAGGCAGGGGACACCCTGGACAGGGTGCAAGTCTATCTCATCGCACACACATTCACATATTATGAAAAATTTTGATTCACCAATCAGTCTGTCTTTTGATTTAGTGAGGAAACTGGAGTAACTGGAGGAAATCCCAGAAGTACGCAAGGTGGGAATCAAACCCCCAACTCTGAAAACATTCTTGGAAAGTAGTCCAAGAGTCAGAACAAGGTAGAACTTTTCGAGAATAATTTTAAACGATAATGGAGCATGTTGTGTTTAAAGATACATATCAATATGAAAGCCTTTTTAGCCACTAGTGAGGTTTATTTTTCATAACACTTGAAATCTATGAGATCTAGTAGATGCTTGATGTCCAAACATTGCGTCCATGCTTGAGTCGGTTCTACTGTTTGAAAGGAAATCAGGAAAGGCTTTAGGACCTTGGAGCCACTGCTAATTTGCAAATCCTGTCAAAGGTTTATTTTGTAGCAAGGCATGATTCTGCTATTATAAGATAATACTCAAAAACATTTTTTTTTTTTACATAAGGTCCACATTTTCATGAAGTTGCAATTGACACCAGGCGTGTTTAAGTCACTTTGGTCTGGAGGAAGATGCAAATGCCCTTTGTCTTAATTAACTACAAAAATACAGCACGATTTTCCTTTCTTTTTTTCGTTTTTAAATTCTGCTTCTAAAAAGTGTTTATTTTTATGTTTTAAATCAGTTTATGAAGCCACTGTAAACTTTATTGTTGCATTTTATATGTATGGAACGTTATTTATAATTATACTCAGCAAATTTTCTTATTGACACTCTCCCAACGCTGAGCTTAAAGAAAATCCACACGTAATTATGAATTAGTGTTGACGTTCCTGTGCGCTCGAGTCATAAATGCAATATTTCTGACATGAATTGTTGAAATCTCCTCTTTAAACACATCACTATAAAAAAAAAAGTCAGGTGTCAAGCCTGTCCCATCAGGCTTGCACATTGTCACACTGTGATCTAATGATAACTAATTAACTAATTGATTAAAAATAAATAAATAAATAAATAAATAGTAATAATAATAATAATAATTAGAAGAAGAAGAAGAAGAAGAAACAGAAGAAATTTATGTCCTATAAGAACCTTTATTTACGAGTACATATAGCCTTGTATAGCACTGAGCTGGAGATCTAACATTGTAATACCAATAGGTTTACATTCATGTTACATTTTTCCAAACTGTTACATTGAATCAGTAGAAATAAATGATGTAAAGGGTTGTTACCTAATTCAATTTGTCCCAGAATAACATTTGAGCAAAACTAAAAACTAAGAAATAAATCCATCAGGTTTTTCCAAATGGATAAATTAAAAACAAATTCATAAAAGAAGCAAAAATAACAGCAAAACAAACATATATTGTTCAAGCCAAATATTGTTCAGTAGTTTAAAGTGCTATTGGAGTTGTAAAGTGGAATTATCTGTCTGGGGTGTGGTTGTTGTTTTCATCTTCAGTCTTTTTCTGAAAAGGATAAAAAATCAATAATTTTGTGTTAATTAAAAAAAAAACAAAAAAAACCCAAACAGACAAATGCAAAAAAAAATAAAAATAAGTGTTACTATTAGTATTGAAGAACTTACATGACGGCCTGAAGTTTTCTGAGCTCTATGACCTTGCTCATAACCCAGTTCTCTCTCCAGTGGCTACATACCGCACCTTCGGATGTGTAAAAGCTGCAGAGAGACAAGTTTCAGGAATGAGAGTACGCGCGCATTGTCATGAAGCAATAGTTGTTTAGAATTAATGAAAATGGCTTACATGATCGCTTTGACACACGGAGGTCTCGCTTGCTGAACTTTAAATCCTGTAATTGGTAAGGTGATTCTTTCGCTAGAAATCTCCTTGCAGCACTCAAATTCTTTGTCAGCTGAAATTTAAAAGAAAAAAAGGATGAAACAACTGTGATATTACCCTATAAGCTGTATACCATATTATGAATCGTATTGACTACAGCGCTACAATAAATTATGAATCATATTGAATAATCAGATAGTTAATCAGACTCACTTGCTGCTGTAATTGCAATACAGGCAAAGAGGGCGAGGACAGTGAAGCTTCGCATCTTCTGGCTGAAATTCATGTTGGAGTTCTTTCTTGTTTCAGTTTGTCCTCAACGAAAGCAGAGCTGACAGAAAGTGATATGGTACTTCATGGTCTTAAATACTTTTATAAAATAAAGGAAGTGACCATGGGTTCAACCTCAAAACCTATCACAGCACTTTTCTGTGCAGATGATGCAATTTTGTGGTTTAATTCTGAGACAAAACTCAAGGGTGCATCCTGTGTGAGGGGATTTTACTGGAAAATGTAAAAGTTGATATTAAGTTTTCTTGATCACGTGAAGTGTGACAGTCTCCTGCCAACTCTTAAACAAAACCACTGAGTCAGTAGCATCTTCCTTCCCTTTACTGGATGATTCATTTGCTGCAATGTTGCTCAAGAGTCTGCAGTTTGTTAAATGATGAAAGAAAATAGATTAAGATAATTAAATAGAATTTATTATTTTAATTGTTGTAACTTCATTAAATAACAATTTAATAGTGGAAGGTAGATTTCACAAACTATATACAGTATATGCCTTCATTTATTTCTGTTTTATTAAAGTTTACTAACATGTTTCTCAACAATGAATCTTCTTCTTCTTCTTCTTTCGGCTTTTCCCTTCAGGGGTCGCCACAGCGAATCATCTCTCTCCACCTATCCCTATCTTCTGCATCCTCAACACTTGCACCCACTAGCTTCATATCCTCATTAATTCCATCCATATACCTCCTCTTTGGCCTTCCTCTTTGCCTCCTGCCTGGCAGCCCCATGTCCAACATTCTCCTACCAATATACTCACTCTCCCTCCTCTGAACATGTCCGAACCATCTTAATCTGGCCTCCCTAACTTTGTCCCCCAAACGTCCAACATGAGCTGTCCCTCTGATGTACTCGTTCCTAATCCTGTCCAATCTTGTCACTCCCAAAGAGAACCTCAACATCTTCAGCTCTGCTACCTCTAGCTCTGACTCCTGTCTCTTCCTCAGCGACACTGTCTCTAAATTTCTCAACAATGAATAATGTTCCTATAAAAGTGGTCAGGTGTGGCTCAAATATAAGGAATCATTGTGAAACTGTTTTGAAATCGTCCTGAGCACCAAAGCTCTACGATCTCTCTACAGGAAAATGGATAAAGACAATCTGGTGTCGATTTTCTGGTAAAATTCTTTTTTTTTCCGAAAAACACAAACTTCTCCTGTCATGACCACTTTCCAGATATGAAGTCACTGACTGTTACAAAGTGCTGACCCTGCAGACTCATTTCATATTCAGTTACTTAAAGAAAGTAATAATGATACATTTTGCTTTTTAAAATAATGCTCACTATATGGATCATCTGCCATACAAGTCTCTTTGAATTAGTTATTGCTACACGTGATGCTCAGCTGCCACATTGGAAACAGACATTACTTGTGCTGTTAACTTCTGTAAAAGTTTTGCAGATTCTGTAACATTTCCACTGACCAACAGATTGCTTGTGTTTTTACACAGTGCAGAAAACAGAAGCTGTTTTCAGGACAACCATAGCCCTGATAAATCACTAAGTAAATACATAACCTTAAGTAAATCACTGAAATATAAGCAAGACTGTAAAAGTTTAACGTAACAACCACTGCTGCATCTTAATTTTGCACATTTGTTCTCGCTTCTCTACAATTAACTAACACAAGTTTCCTTATTATGGTAACTTAGATAACCATCCCAGGTTTCTCTACATAATTAAATTAAACCACTCCAAAATTTTCAAGATTCTCTCCTATATTCATCTTTATGGCAATAAAATATGAATTTGTTTAAATAAGCAATCCATTGTTATACTCAATAGCAATTTACAATTACAGCTTGTTACTGTCCATTTGAATATTTTTTTAATGTTAATATACTTCAGCCACCAATTACAGTAATTAATAACCAGATGTTGCAGTAAGTTTTACAAAAATGTTGCCAGTATGTTGCTGTAAAAAAAAATCCTGCTAAGGTCTAACTGCTAAATGCCTTGGAAAGGAAGAACTCAAGTGGTCTGTGCAGACCCCTGACTTAAACCCTATGGAAGACCTTTGGGATGAACGCCTTCCCAGAAGATTGGAGGTAATTACAACAGTAATGTTCCTGCAAATATTTTGGCAGTGTGAAAAGACCGCTTTCAAATCTGTTTAGTATGTCTGTTTTCTTTGTTAATTATGGCAGGAGAGTTCGTAAAAGCACAGCGTTGCTTTCTTTGGTCGTTTATACTTATGACTCTCAGGCCACATAGACTTGCGTAAGCTGGTAGAGTATTGGCAGAACCATTAAAAAAAAGAAGGGTGTTTCCATTGAAGGGAAATGAAAGAGTGTGTGGTAATAAGGAAAAAATCTATGTATCGATGTTCGGAGGCAACGCTATGTGCTGTAGTGTAGATACATTTGGGCGGGTATAGAGCAAGGACCAAGACATGACTATTATGTTCCATTCCAAGGGCTTCCTTCATCTTATGGATGAGATCCTATTCATTAATATTTAAAAATAAATAAATAAAAATAGGTCAGTGCTGCTATTCAATTGAACTTTACCTGTCTTTCAAACCACTGTTTGGCTTCTATCATCGTGTTACAAAGCATCATTTAAACAAGCAGTCGTTTAGCCTAAAATCCTATAGATCCTAAACCCTGTCCCAACATCCTGCAGTCTGGGTCAAATAAAAAAAAATGGGAGCTTTCTAGCATAATGTGCTAGCTACTACAAAATGTTAGGATGGCAGTTATCTAGATCTCAGGTATCAATTTTACTCAGACTATAACCAGTGCTTTTAAAGATCAGGGACGGTTACAACAATCATATTATTCACTCTAAAATATATTTGGCTTAGTTACACCCATTTCTTTCCTCTATAGTTTGTAGATTCATTCTGAGGAAAAAAGAATACAGACATCTTTGGAAAGATTTTTTTTAAAAAAACAGATTTATTACAATTTTCCTAATGATATTCTTAATACATGTTATACCATGGCAAAGTATTTTACTTCTGGATTAAAAATTCAAATGTCTTAAATAATTGCATAATTATAAAAAAGAAATATTCATTATTATTCTTATAATAATAATGAAAATGGAATGAAATAATCTATCATATATTACTTATCTTAAGTGATGGCAATAAATATTAACAAATAAATAGGGGAGAATCAGCATGTCATGTAAAGACACTCTAAGAGTAGAGTAGATGTGGAAATCTTCTTAAAGGTTTGCTGAAACGGATTCAGTCATCTGTGGCGCAATTGTGGTCGAGTTCATCTTCCTGTTTTTCCTACGAGGAAGAAAAAAAGAATCAGAAAATAGTGTGATGATTTTTTTTTTCCTTTGCAGAAGCAGAACTTTAATAAAAGCTTCATAATGAACATAGATCTAATGCACAAAGAACGAGACAAATGAAACATTTTGTGACATATATGGTTTAAAAGAACTTGATTTCTTCTGTAATCTGTAAGCTTTTTATAAGCAATTGTATTAAAGGACTTACTCAATGGCCTGAATTTTCCTGAGCTCTGTGACCTTCTCCTTGACCCAGTCCTCTTTCCAGTGGCTGCAGATGGCACCTTCGGATGTGAAAAAGCTGCAGGAAGATGAAAGCCAAAGGTGAGCCAATATGCACAAGTCAATTCCATATATCCATAAAACGTAAGATTTTTTTGAAGGTACTTACATGACTGCTTTGACACACGGAGGACGTGCTTTATGAACCATGAATCCTGTTATAGGCATGGTGATTTTGCTGGTGGAAACCTCCCTGCAGCATACAGACTCTTTCTGGGCTAAAAGGAAAAGTATAAAACGTTTGAATCGTACAGTATATTGCCTACGCTAGTATGTTGTTGAACAGCTTGTAAAAAACTTACTTGCTAGAGTAACAGCAACACAGAAGGAGAAAACGGCGATAGCGAGACTTCGCATCTTTTGGCTGAGGTGCAGTTGTCTTTAAGATCAGCAGTCTGTTAAGAGCACTAGGTCAAAGGATGGTGAGTGTTCTGGATTATCGTGCTCTGTGATAGTCTTAAATACCATTGAAAAACAGGAACCTAGGGCAATTTCCACCGGATGAGTGCACCCTCCTAAATTGGTATAGAGAAGTTTTATTCTCGATTCGTCAGCAATTGCAATGGAAGTGATGCAACTTTGTGTTTTAATTACTAGAAAAGCTCATGACGGAGGGCTTTTACTGGAAAAAGGAAAGTTTTGACATGTGGCTTCAGTCAGTTGACATGCCCTGGTTCCTGCATTTCATTGATAAAAATCTTATTTTGATCTCGTACTTCTCTTTCCCTATAATTCCAGAGTTGTTCTCGGGTAAAATGCTGCCAATATTACTCATTTTTACTGTGTGTGCCTTAAGTGTTCCACATGCAAGCCAAGAAGATTTGGAAAAATTGCCTGCATACTTGCCTATATGATGCTAATCTTCCCAAAGTTTTAATAAATCTGCTCCATCTGCGGGTGTTTAATGTAGTTAACACATTTTTAAAGTGTGTTAAGTGGGTGTGCGTAGATAGCAAGCTAAATATTTAAATGTGCTTGTTGTAGAAAATGATTGTATATTGAGTTCTGAGTGTTTTCTTATTCACTCTGTGCTATCTGTTTATACAAAACTGACAGATCTTTGCAAACATAATCTGAACTTGACATGAGGTACAATTTTGACGAAAACCTGTGGCCTAGTGTAGAAGACATAACTAACTAGTATTGCATCAAGAGAAAGCCATAATTTTGTCCATCCATCCATCCATCCAAAAAATTAATTAAATAATTAAATAATAAAACCCCCATACCCACTGTGAAGCATGGTGGTGGCAAGATTATGCTATGAAGCTACTCTTCAGCTAGGCAGGGGGTTTGGGGAAAATCACAGAGAGCTTCAAATACTGTTTTGGTGATGTTACAAGCCAACAAATCCACATCAACAAAGAAAAAGACTGATCAGCTTCAGAAGTATAAAAGCGAGTCATATTATGTTTAAGTATAAAGGCAGCATATTATGTTTAAAGAAACATATCATATGAAATCTTTTTTTAGTCATTAGTGGCGTTTTTTTTTCATAACACTTGGAATCTATGAGATCTAATAGATGATTGATGTCCAAACTTGCCTCCATGGTTGAATGGAGCCACTGCTCATTAGCAGAGCCTGTCAAAGGGTTTTTTTTTACATAAAGATCACATTTACGAGTTGCAAAGTCGTAATTATGACATCAGGTGCTTTCAAGTCACTGGTTTGGAGGAAGATGGAAATGTACTTTCTCTTAATTAACTACAAAAATACAGCAATTTTTCTTTTATTTTGCTTCTAAACATGTTTTTTTTATGTTTTAAATGAATTCGTGAAGGGGGGGCACAGTGGCTTAGTGGTTAGCACGTTTGCCTCACACCCCCAGGGTTGGGGGTTCGACTCCTGCCTCTGCCGTGTGGGTGTGGAGTTTGCATGTTCTCCCCGTGCCCCAGGGGTTTCCTCCAAGTACTCCGGTTTCTTCCCCCGGTCCAAAGACATGCGTAGTAGGTTGACTGCCATCTCCAAATTGTCCGTAGTGTGTGACTGCGTGAGTGAATGAGAGTGTGTGTGTGTGTGTGCCCTGTGATGGGTTGGCACTCTGTCCAGGGTGTATCCTGCCTTGATGCCCAATGACGCCTGAGATAGGCACAGGCTCCCCGTGACCCGAGAATAGTTCGGATAAGCGGTACACAATAAATGAATGAATGAATGAATTAATTTGTGAAGCCACTATAAACTTCATTGTTGCATTTTATATGTATGCAAAGTTATATATAATTATACACAGCTGGCATAAAAAAAGTTGGTGAAATGCATCTGTTGCATCTGTTGGTTCCAGCAAATTTTCTTACTGACACTCTCCCAACTCTGAGCTTAAAGAAAATTCACTCGTAATCATGAATTTGTGTTGCCGTTCATGTGCGCTCAAGTCGTAAATACAATATATCTGACATGACTTGTTGAAATCTCTTTAAACACTTCACCATATAAAAAAGTCAGGTGTCAAGGGTCAGTTCTCTGTTTCCCATCAGCCTTGGAATGTCACATTGTGATCTAATGACCACTGTTTTTTTTTTTTTACACACTTCATGCTTCATGTATGTTTTCCATGTCTACCTAAGGTTTTGTTCAAGCTCTAGGATTTCTTTTAACGTTTTTCACTTGTCCACTTGCATCTGTCTTCATTTGTTCAACCATAAAATTGATCATTTTGACAGATTTAAAAATTTCTCATAAAACAATAAGATGAATAATAAGAAAAAGAAGAAGAAGAAGAAATTGTGGCATATAAAAACTTTTATTTATGAGTACATAAAGCACTGAACTGGAAATCTGACACTTCCATCCGAATGAGTATAAGTTAAATTTTTTCCGAATTGATAAATTAAATCAATATAAATAAATGATGTAAACAGTTGTTTTAAAATTACATTAGTCCCAGAATTACATTTGAGCAAAATCTAAAAACTAACAAATAAATACATCAGGTTCTTCCAAACGGATAAATTAAAATAAATAATTAATTCATGAAAGAACCAAAAACAATATATTACACATCACATATATTGTTCAAGCCAAATATTGTTCAATAGTTTAAAGTGCTATTGGAGCTGTAAGTGGAATCAGCCATCTGGGGTGCGGTTGTTGTGTTCATCTTCAGTCTTTTGCTGAAGAGAAGAAAAAAAAAATCAATATTTTTGCATAAGAATAAAAATAAGCGTTAGTATTAATATTGAAGAACTTACTTGATGGCCTGAAGTTTTCTGAGCTCTGTGACCTTTCTCAAAACCCAGTCCTCTCTCCAGTGGCTGCATACCGCACCTTTGGATGTGTAAAAGCTGCAGAGAGACAATTTTCAAGAGAACAAGAAACAAGAGAGTGAGTAGGCATTCAGAGTCACAAAACAATACTTATCAGTTGTTTCAAACTTATGAAAATGGCTTACATGACTGCTTTGACACACGGAGGTCTCTCTGCCTGAACTTTAAATCCTGTAATTGGTAAGGTGATTTTTTTGCTAGAAACCTCCTTGCAGCAAACGGATTCTTTCTCAGCTGAAATTTCAAAGGAAATAAAGGATGAAACAACTGTGATATTACCCTATAAGCTGTGTACCATATTATGAATCGTATTGACTACAGCGCTACAGTAAATTATGAATCATATTGAATAATCAGATAGTTGGACTCACTTGCTGCTGTAATTGCAATACAGGCAAAGAAGGTGAGGACAACAAAGCTTCGCATCTTCTGGCTGAAATTCATGTTGGAGTTATTTCTTGGTTCAGCTTGTCCTCAATGAAAGCAGAGTTGACTGAAGATGATGTGATACTTCATGGTCTTAAATACTTTCAAAAAACGGAAGTGACCATGGGTTCAACCCCTCTGGGAATTCCTTTCAGAGAAATCTCTCTCTCTCTCTCTCGACTTAAGTCTTATCACAGCATTATCTCTTCTGTGGACATGATGCAATTTTGTGGTTTAATTCTGAGACAAAACTCAAGGGGTGCATCCTGTGTGAGGGGATTTTACTGGAAAATGTAAAAGTTGATATTAAGTTTTCTTGATCATGTGAAGTATGACAGTCTCCTGCCAACTCTTAAGAAAGACCATTGTGTCAGTAGCATCTTCCTTCCCTTTACTGGATGATTCATTTGCTGCAATGTTGCTGATGAATCTGCAGTTTGTAAAATGATAAAAATAAAAATTAATTAAAATAATTAAATACAAAGTATTGTTTTGTGATAGGAAAATATCAGCGAGAATCAAGGGGAAGGTGTACAGGACAGTGGTGAGACCGGCCATGCTGTATGGTTTAGAGACAGTGTCACTGAGGAAGAGACAGGAGTCAGAGCTAGAGGTAGCAGAGCTGAAGATGTTGAGGTTCTCTTTGGGAGTGACAAGATTGGACAGGATTAGGAACGAGTACATCAGAGGGACAGCTCATGTTGGACGTTTGGGGGACAAAGTTAGGGAGGACAGATTAAGATAGTTTGGACATGTTCAGAGGAGGGAGAGTGAGTATATTGATAGGAGAATGTTGGACATGGAGCTGCCAGGCAGGAGGCAAAGAGGAAGGCCAAAGAGGAGGTATATGGATGGAATTAATGAGGATATGAAGCTAGTGGGTGCAAGTGTTGAGGATGCAGAAGATAGGGATAGGTGGAGAGAGATGATTCGCTGTGGCGACCCCTGAAGGGAAAAGCCGAAAGAAGAAGAAGAAGAAGAAATACAAAGTATTGTTTTAATTGTTGTAATTTAATTAAATAACAATTTAATAGCGCAGGGACAGGTTCACAAACTACAGACAGTATATGCTTTATTATTTTTATTTTATTACAGTTTATTAACTCATTTCTCAACAATGCGTTCCCATAAAAGTGGTCTGATGTGACTCAAAGATAAGGAATCATTGTGAAACTGTTTCAAAATCGTCCTGAGCACTAAAGCTCTTTAATCTCTCTGTAGGACAAAGAATAAAGTTGATCTGATGCCGATTTTCAGACAATCATTGTTGATTGTTGAATAGTTTGGCCTATGTAAACATTTCCACACTGATACTAAAAGACTGATACATGAGGCCTAATATAGTGGAAAGTCCTTGAGACGAGTTAATTCCTGTTTCACATGCATTAGGCCAGCTAAAAATAGTCTTCTCTTTTTTCGATGATAAAAATACAAAACAAAAATTTTCGAAAAGAAAAAGGAAAACACAAACTTCTCCCGCTTTCAGCATTTTCCGAGGATGAAGTCATTGACTGTTACAAAGTGCTGACAGGCAGACTTATTTCATATTCAATTGCTTAAAGAAAGTAACAATGATCAATTTTGCTTTTCCTTTTAAAATAATGCTCATTATATGGATCATCTGCCATACAAGTCTCTTTGAATTAGTTATTGCTACATGTACAATAGATTATTGGAACTGTGATGCTCAGCTGCCACACTGGAAACAGACATTACGTGTGCTGTTAACTTCTGTAAATATTTTGCAGATTCTCTAATATTTCCACTGACCAGCAGATTGCTTGCTGAAGTAGCTGAAAAGATACACAGTTTAGAGAACAGAAGCTGTTCTTTTAAGTCTTGAAGACTTAGCATTAACATGTGACGAGACCGAAATGAAACTTTTTTGGAAGCATGGTGGTGGAAGCATGGTATTCAGAATAATCTTGTTGTTTTACCCATATTTGCTCGATTTTAAAAGAATTGAAAAGGTCATATCCCTTCGTGAAATAATAATAATAATAACAATAATAATAATAATAAAATTTATTAATTAATTAATTAATTAATAAAAAAAACTGCACAGTCATAACTGGACAAGTAAAAGAGGTTCCCTTGTGATAAATCATGAGCATGCTGCCCCTTGAACACTGTCTTGGCGGTATTTCCTCTTGCCGGACATAGCGTCAGAGTATGAGAACATAAAAAGGAAGGATGTGTGTGTGCAATAATGCTTTCACAAAGATATAGCAATGTCTCTGCTTCATGTGGACTGCGAATGATTTACATAATAAGAAGATTAGGCTGAATGTGAATTCTAAGCAGGGATGGAAATGAAAATGAGAATCAAAACTGATCACATAGCTGATCACATGACCTCTTTTAAGGTTTATTCATCAAATCGTTTACAAACCATCTGACCTCCATGCTCATGGAAAAGAGAAGTGAGCATTCAGTCATGTCTGATTTCATTCAAATGGAAACTAAAAGTCCATCATGAGCAAATGTGAATGACTAGCATGAATGATTTTCATAGGGAGGAAAATTGCCACACGTCAGATTGACATACATGTTCATATATATTATTATTTCTTTCAGCTTGTTACAGCTTGTTACACTTGCACTCTATATAAACACCAATACTCACTGTAATATGATTGATCTAGAGATTTACTTCATTTAATGTGCACATAATGCTGATCTGATGACAATATCCTGAGCAATAGATCTATCCTTACACATACAAAATCATTCCATTTATATCTGCATTTGTGTAGGTGATTTTGTGATGCTTTTTTGTTTGCTTTTGAGCTTAGATTAAATAATTATAAAATAATGTGGTGGTTTAATTGCTAGCACATTGGCCTGACACCTCTGGGCTTGGTGGGTCCCCGTCTCTGGGGTTGGTGGTAATCCTCGTGCTTTAGGGGTTTCTCCGAGTTCTCCGGTTTCCTCACCTAGTCCAAAGGCATTGCAGGCTGATTGGCTTCTCTAAATTGTCCAAAGTTCTCTAAATTGTGCATTGGCACCCTGTCCAGTGCATCCACCATGTCCCCTCATATACCACTCAGGTTCCCTGCAACCCTGTGCAGGATATGCAGCACATTAACATGTGCAATTTTAGAGTTTTGCATGTCCAAAATGTGTGAGTATGACCTGCTATAGCTTGTCAACTGGTCCAGGGTTTTCCCCCTGCCCCTGAATCCAATGAGATAAGCTTCATGTTCCCCTTGACCCTATATAAGGCAAGAAGCACAGAACGTTGATATGTATAGAAAATGGGAAACATTTGCAAGTTTGGGACATTTCTTGACAAGTAAACCGTGCTATATTTGGATATTTTATGCAAAAGTATCTTTCTTCTGCATGCAAGTTGGATTTGAAACAGAAAAAAAGAGTTTGTGAATTTTGACCACAATTTTTGTATGTGTTTTGTGTCATAACTGTTAAAACTGAATCTGTAAAACTGATGAAATTCACATTTGTAACTAATTGTAAAAAAAAAAAAACCTGGGTAAAAAATATATGAATATATATAAGCTGAGTTTTTTTGTGGAGAAAAATAAACAAAATTCAAGGGTGACAGTAAAAGGCTTGAATGAAATATTATATTAAATATTATCACAGCTAATCACCGACATGTTAGACTTGTGTGTAAATCCTGCATTATTTATTTTGTACATCAAAATCAAATGATCAAACGAACAAAACGATCAAACGATCAAATTCTCATTGTCTGGTGTTGCCCGGGTCCAGGGTATATCCTGCCTTGATGCCCAATGACGCCTGAGGCTCCCCGTGACCCAAGAGTAGATCGGATAAGCGGTAGACAATGAATGAATGAATGGTGTTGCCCGGGCGAGCTGAGGACAGGTTCCCTTTTCAGTCTAATTTCTTCTCAAAGTTTCTTCCTTATTCTGTCTCTGGGAGTTTTTCTTCACCACTCTCACCTCCGGCGTGCTTATTATAGCGAGATCTATGTCTAGGTTGGAACTTTTTTGTTCCTTTTGGGACAAATTTCACTTTTCACTCACTAAAAGCACTATGAAGTTGAAATAAGTTGATGTAGCTACAAAATAAAGGAAGGTAGGAATTAGCAGAGCTCCTTGGTTATCCCTGGTGAGTGTACTTTACTAGAATATTTAACTTAATTGTGCTAATCTGCAAATCCTCCAGATAGTTCACACACCCACATGCAATTACAACAGTTGCTAACACAGCCATAAGGCACAACATACAGTCTACAAGTTTGACTCTTTCAATTCGAGTATACAGCTCCAGTGAGATCCATATTCTTTTTTCTCCAGAATAAACAATAAAACGACTAGCAGATCCCAGAAATGTGTATGAGTAAAGTCTTGATACATGGTACTTCATCACTTAGAGATGTGAAATTATGATGAGATGAGCATTTTTTTGCTTATTAAGGGGAAATGTGAATGAGACAGTCAGCTGAATAACAGAGAAAATCAGCAAAATCACTGTGAGAAGCACAAATATATGAAGCTCAACTGATACTCAGTAGAATCAAAATCTTTCTGTGAATTTAGAAGAACACTATTGTCCAGAATGAATTGTATACTTTGTGAGATTTTTTTATCTCTGGAACTGCAAGGAGCCTTATTTCTTTCAGTGCAGCAGTGTGTCTGGGCACAAAGCAAGGATTGACAACTCCAGACCTCAATCCCATTAAACACCTTTAACTGGGATTAACTGGAACAATCTAGCCATGGGGGTCACAGTCCAGTGACTTCTGTGCCGGTCCCAAGCCCGGATAAATAGAGAGGGTTGCGTCAGGAAGGGCATCCCGCGTAAAACATTGCCAAATTTAAACATGCGAATCGTCAGTACGAATTTCATACCGGATCGGTCGAGGCCCGGGTTGTGTGTAGGTAGAGTGTAGGACTGAGAATAGGAACTCTGAATGTTGGTACTATGACAGGGAAAGGTAGAGAGCTGGCTGATGTGATGGAGAGAAGGAAGGTGGATATACTGTGTGTACAGGAGACCAGGTGGAAGGGTTGCAAGGCTCGTAGTATAGGAGCAGGATTCAAGCTGTTTTATTATGGTGTGGATAGTAAGAGAAATGGGGTAGGTGTGGTCCTGAAGGAGGAGTTTGTGAGGAATGTTCTGGAGGTGAAGAGAGTGTCAGACAGGGTGATGAGTCTGAAGTTAGAGATTGAAGGGGTGATGTTGAATGTTGTTAGTGGTTATGCCCCACAGGTAGGTTGTGAGTTAGAGGAGAAAGAGAGATTCTGGAGTGAATTAGATGAGGTGATGGAGAGTATTCCTACGGGTGAGAGAGTGGTGATAGGAGCGGATTTTAATGGACATGTTGGTGAGGGGAACACAGGTGATGAGGAGGTGATGGGCAAGTTTGGAGTTAAGGAAAGGAACCTAGAAGGACAGATGGTAGTGGACTTTGCTAAGAGGATGGACATGGGTGTGGTTAACACTTATTTTCAGAAGAGGGAGGAGCATAGAGTGACTTACAAGAGTGGAGGTAGGAGAACACAGGTAGACTACATCCTATGTAGAAGAGGCAATCTGAAAGAGATTAGTGACTGTAAAGTGGTAGTGGGAGAGAGTGTAGCCAGACAGCATAGGATGGTGGTGTGTAGGATGACTTTGATGGTCTGTAAGACGAAGAGGTCAAAGATAGAGATAGAGAAGAAAACCAAGTGGTGGAAGCTGAAAAAGGAGGAATGTTGTGAGGAATTTAGACAGAAGTTGAGGCAGGCTCTGGGTGGTCAGGTAGTGCTGCCAGATGAATGGGAAACTACAGCAGAAGTGATCAGGGAGACAGGGAGAAAGGTGCTGGGTGTGTCATCTGGAAGGAGGAAAGAAGATAAGGAGACTTGGTGGTGGAATGAGGAAATTTAGGATAGTATCCAGAGGAAGAGGTTAGCCAAGAGGAAGTGGGACATGGAAAGGACTGAAGAGAATAGACAGGAATACAAGGAGTTACAGCGCAGAGTGAAGAGGGAGGTGTCTAAGGCCAAGCAGAAGGCATATGATGAGTTGTACACTAGGTTAGACACTAGAGAAGGAGAGAAGGACTTGTACAGGTTAGCTAGGCAGAGGGATCGAGATGGGAAGGATGTGCAGCAAGTTAGAGTTATTAAGGATAGAGATGGAAGGGTGCTCACAAGTGAGGAGAGTGTACAGAGGAGATGGAAGGAATACTTTGAGGAGCTGATGAATGAGGAAAATGAGAGGGGAAAAAAGAGTAGAAGGGGTGAACTCTGTGGAACAGAAAGTAGATAAGATTAGAAAGGATGAAGTCAGGAAGGCTTTGAAGAGGATGAAAAGTGGGAAGGCAGTTGGTCCCGACGACATCCCGGTGGAGGTCTGGAAGTGTCTGGGAGAGGCAGCGGTGGAATTTTTAGCTAGTTTGTTCAACAGGGTTTTAGAGAGTGAGAGGATGCCTGAGGAATGGAGAAGAAGTGTGTTAGTGCCGATCTTTAAGAATAAGGGTGACGTGCAGAGTTGCAGTAACTATAGGGGGATAAAGTTGATGAGCCATACAATGAAGCTATGGGAAAGAGTAGTGGAAGCTAGGTTTAAAGGGAAACGGTAGTGGAAATTTGTGAGCAGCAGTATGGCTTCATGCCCAGAAAAAGCACAACAGATGCAATTTTTGCTCTGAGGATTTTGATGGAGAAGCATAGGGATGGTCAGAGGGAGTTGCACTGTGTGTTTGTAGACTTGGAGATGTGGTACTGTATGAGGAAGTCAGGAGTAGCTGAGAAGTATGTCAGAGTGGTGCAGGACATGTATGAGAGGAGCAGGACAGTGGTGAGGTGTGCTGTAGGTCAGACAGAGGAGTTCAAAGTGGAGGTGGGACTGCATCAGGGATCGGCTCCGAGCCCCTTCCTGTTTGCTATAGTGATGGACCAGTTGTCAGAGGAGGTCAGACAGGAGTCTCCTTGGACAATGATGTTTGCAGATGACATTGTGATCTGTAGTGAGAGCAGGGAGCAAGGGGGAGGAAAACCTGGAGAGGTGGAGGTTTGCGCTGGAGAGAAGAGGAATGAAAGGGCAGTCGTAGTAAGACTGAGTACATGTGTGTGAATGAAAGGGAGGGAAGTGGAACAGTAAGGTTACAGGGAGAAGAGGTGAAGAAGGTACAGGAGTTCAAGTATTTGGGGTAAAAAGTCCAGAGTAATGGAGAGTGTGGGAAAGAGGTAAAGAAGCGAGTGCAGGCAGGTTGGAATGGGTGGAGAAAGGTGTCGGGAGTTCCGTGTGATCAGAAAATATCAGCGAGAATCAAGGGGAAGGTGTACAGGACAGTGGTGAGACCGGCCATGCTGTATGGTTTAGAGACAGTGTCACTGAGGAAGAGACAGGATTCAGAGATAGAGGTAGCAGAGCTGAAGATGTTGAGGTTCTCTTTGGGAGTGACAAGATTGGACAGGATTAGGAACGAGTACATCAGAGGGACAGCTCATGTTGAACGTTTGGGGGACAAAGTTAGGGAGGCCAGATTAAGATGGTTTGGACACGTTCAGAGGAGGGAGAGTGAGTATATTGGTAGGAGAATGTTGGACATGGAGCTGCCAGGCAGGAGGCAAAGAGGAAGGCCAAAGAGGAGGTATATGGATGGAATTAATGAGGATATGAAGCTAGTGGGTGCAAGTGTTGAGGATGCAGAAGATAGGGATAGGTGGAGAGAGATGATTCGCTGTGGCGACCCCTGAAGGGAAAAGCCGAAAGAAGAAGAAGAAGAAGAACTGGGATTAACTGGAACATTGTTATAAATATGTTACTACAGGAAACCTTACATACTGTAACTTCATAGTTTCACAGAACAAACAACAACCCAAGGTTGACAATAGTGGAGGACAAATTCAATTAAATTAGTAAACAATTTCTAACAAAAACTTTTTTTTTTACAGGAATCAGTTGATAACTATATCACAAAGTCTACTTCCCAGAACACATGGCCTACAAACTTGGACTGTAAACACATGGCCAATTCCCCCAAAAACACAGTAGTTATCATGCTCACAATCATCAGGCTTTTAACTTCACTCACCTTTTTACAATTACACTGGCACCTATATAAACAGACCACGAACACTGCGAAAGTTGCGAAGTAATGCTCAGTTTGTTTTCACTCCTGATATTACAAAGCCTCCAACTGCACAAGTGTATGTTATTCTGGTTTTGCCTTTTTTTTGTGTGTGTTTGTTTTTTTTGTTTTTTATTATAGTGACTTGACTTAGACTTTGCCTGATGTTTTGGATATGTACAGGTGCATCTCAATAAATTTGAATGTTGTGGAAAAGCTCATTTATTTCAGTAATTCAACTCAAATTGTGAAATTTAATTTGTATTAAATAAATTCAATGCACACAGACTGAAGTAGTTTAAGTCTTTGGTTCTTTTAATTGTGATGATTTTAGCTCACATTTAACAAAAACCCACCAATTCACTCTCTCAACAAATTAGAATACTTCATAAGACCAATAAAAAACATTTTTAGTGAATTGTTGGCCTTCTGGAAAGTATGTTCATTTACTGTACATGTACTCAATACTTGGTAGGGGCTCCTTTTGCCTTAATTACTGCCTCAATTGGGTGTGGCATGGAGGTTATCAGTTTGTAGCACTGCTGAGGTGGTATGGAAGCCCAGGTTTCTTTGACAGTGGCCTTCAGCTTATCTGCATTTTTTGGTCTCTTGTTTCTCATTTTCCTCTTGACAATACCCCATAGATTCTCTATGGGGTTCAGGTCTGGTGAGTTTTCTGGCCAGTCAAGCACACCAACACCATGGTCATTTAACCAACTTCTGGTGCTTTTGGCAGTGTGGGCAGGTGCCAAATCCTGCTGGACAATGAAATCAGCATCTTCAAAAAGTGAGACAGCAGAAGGAAGCATGAAAGTGCTCCAAAATTTCTTGGTAAACGGGTGCAGTGACTTTGGTTTTCAAAAAACACAATGGACCAACACCAGCAGATGACATTGCACCCCAAATCATCACAGACTGTGGAAACTTAACACTGGACTTCAAGCAACTTGGGCTATGAGCTTCTCCACCCTTCCTCCAGACTCTAGGACCTTGGTTTCCAAATGAAATACAAAACTTGCTCTCATCTGAAAATAGGACTTTGGGCCACTAGGCAACAGTCCAGTTCTTCTTCTCCTTAGCCCAGGTAAGACGCCTCTGACGTTGTCTGTGGTTCAGGAGTGGCTTAACAAGAGGAATACGACAATTGTACAACGTCTATGTGTGGTGGCTCTTGATGCCTTGACCCCAGCCTCAGTGCATTCCTTGTGAAGTTCACTCAAATTCTTGAATGGATTTTGCTTGACAATCCTCATAAGGCTGCGGTTCTCTCGGTTGGTTGTGCATCTTTTTCTTCCACACTTTTTCCTTCCACTCAACTTTCTGTTAACATGCTTGGTTACAACACTCTGTGAACAGCCAGCTTCTTTGGCAATGAATGTTTGTGGCTTACCCTCCTTGTGAATGGTGTCAATGATTGTCTTCTGGACAACTGTCAGATCAGCAGTCTTCCCCATGATTGTGTAGCCTAGTGAACCAAACTGAGAGACCATTTTGAAGGTTCAGGAAACCTTTGCAGGTCTTTTGAGTTGATTAGCTGATTGGCATGTCACCATATTCTAATTTGTTGAGATAGTGAATTGGTGGGGTTTTGTTAAATGTGAGCCAAAATCATCACAATTAAAAGAACCAAAGACTTAAACTACTTCAGTCTGTGTACATTGAATTTATTTAATACACGAGTTTCACAATTTGAGTTGAATTACTGAAATAAATGAACTTTTCCACGACATTCTAATTTATTGAGATGCACTTGTATGTCTTGATCGTTGTTAAAAATTGTTCAACTGTAGTTGGATCTGTCTCCACCATTCTGTTATTCCTTATGTCTAAGTCTGAGGCCTATATGTCAGTCACTTTGAATAGGAAGCCACTGGATTTAGGAGGGGAAAAAAGGTTAAAAGAGTATTGAGTTGATAATGGCCCATGTTTGTTTTTTTCATAAGAAAGTGACACATTTTTTCCTGTTCTGATGTTATGTAATTTGATTGCTAAATGTTCATTATGTCTGTTGCAGTATAAAATTATATGCTAATCGGTTACAGTAAACCTTGCAAGAACCGATACCGTGAATGCATTTTTAAAGAAACAGCTAGCTAGCAAACAAGGAAAACAATATGTTGTTCTTTGACAGATTAGAGATGAATATGTCCTCCACTGGACATAATATGAAGATCAATGCATTAGACAGAATACATTGAATGTTTTGACCTCATTGCTATCGTTACCTCTGGTTTATGTCAGAAGATCTATCACTATAGACCTATTTTTTATTAATTAAGTAATAGATATAAAGTAATGTTTTTGTTGATTTGTAGCATACCATTTCAACCACTACAAAGGTTAAGATAAACAAATCTGCTCTTTTGTTGCTGTTTGATGAAACTTTTTTAATCAGACATACCCGAGTTGATGGTTAGAATTGATGGCTGAGAAAAAGGTTTGAAATTGAATTAATATTCTTTGGTTAAATAAAAAAAAAAATGTACTTCCTTTTCAACTTGGGTTATTAGGTAATCAGCTCCTGCCATTATTAAACACTTTTTCCATAGACTACAGAATCCTCTGTCATGCCACATGTGCAAGTGTTTATTACATAACATCGAAAATCCCCCAGAAACACTTTTCCAATCGAAATCTTAAATGTAATCATGATAACTGGCTGTTAAAACAAAGATGATCCACTTCCATTACTTCTTTCTCAAACAAGTACTGAGGGAGTTGTTTAATATTGAAGTAACAGATATTTAAAGCAAAATAAAAGCATTTGACAAATGATCAAATGCTATCATTTTATTAGTAGCACATGCAAAACTTCTGGCAAAATTCCTGTTTATTTAAAGAAACACACTGCATACAAGATTTTGCCTACTCAGAGTTCTGGCTTTTAAAAAGAGAAGTGGTCAGTGATAAATGTGTACCAGTGAGAAGAAAACTAAGGACACAGTGAATGTTTCGTTTTTCATTTCTATCAATTCATTCATACATTCATTCATTTTCTTTCAATGTTTCCTGCTGGATGTCAAGGTGGCAACAGGCACAGGTCACCCTAGACCACTAGGGCCCTTGCCAAGAATTCCAACTCCTACTGAGGGATCCCACAATGCCAAGATTCCAGCAGGTACAGGGTCTTCCCTAGGATCTTCATCTAGATGCCAAAATTCTTTCCAATTCCTGCCCCCTCAATTCCTTTTTTCCAGGAAAGAACTATGACTCTTGCCTTAGAGGACTTTCATTCTTTCATTCCAGCCACTTCAAAGTCAGAAGGAAATCACTGAATCAAGCTACATTGGAGGCCCATTCATCAGAAGCTTCCCTGAAGACCCCCCAGGCCTGCCCCTGGGGAGGGTCCCAGAAACTGTAATCTAGACAGAGTATTTTTTTTTTTTTTACCTTTCATTAAGGATTTTGCGATTGCTGCTTGTCTGTGAGATCTGACATAACTCCAAGGCAAGTAAGGCCCCTTGCTATGACAAGGTCTTGATCAACAAGGGGAAAAGACTGTTGTGTTACAGTGTTTTTATGGTAGTCTTTTGGACCCTGCCATGAATTCCACTGTGAAAACAAAGCACACTGTTTACCCATGTGTTCTTTTTTTGCTACAGATATAAAGGATCTCCCACGTAGTTTGCTAAGAGATTTCATTAATCTAACCCTCTTGGATATGGTTGAAATGAAAGCTTCCATTTTCTGCCCAGTTTTTAGGAAGTTCAAGGTGGCTTATTTATTTATTTAATGGTGAAACATTCACGCTTACAGCACTCCTCTGACATGATTTATAAACCTCAAAATCAACCACCTGATGCCTGTGGCCCCTGAGATCACGACAAAGTACTTGGTAATGGTATGAAACATTCATGGTATGAGAACTGTCCAAACCAGTCTCTATATTACAGTATCAAACTGCTTCAAAACTTTCAATAAAGATTAACAAGGTATGAATGATACCTAAACTGCTGGGGAGTCCCACCAGGGGAAAAAGACAAAACTCCAGGAATAAACTCACATATTGTGTTTAAGAGAGATAACATTACAGGCCTGCTGCACTGGTAAATGAAGTTAGTCCTAATTTTGTTTGAAATCCAACCTGCATGCAGAAGTACGATGATTACAAAAAAAATACAAATATAGCATGCTTTATTTGGCAAGACATATCCCACACAGGCAAATGTTTCCTATCATCTAGAAATATCCACTTTCTGCACTGCTTGTTTTACAAAGGGTCAAGAGAACATGGAATCTATCTTAGAGGACTTAGGAGCAGGGGGACAAAGCAGGGTAAATCCTGGATGGGGTGCCAATCCATAGCAGCGCACACTCATACACCACAGACAATTTAGAGATGCGAAACTCTATGCAGCCCATTATTCATGTTCATATACTGCTTATCCTATACAGAGTTTCAGGCAACCTGGAGGCTATATCAGGGGACTCAGGGCACAAGGTGAGGGACACCCTGGACACTGTGCTAATGCAACACAGGGAAAAATCACACTTATTCACTCATTTATGAACAATTTCAAGGTAATCAACCTAATCACATGTCTCTGGACTGGGGGAGGAAACTGGAGTACTTCAAAGAAACCCCCAAAGCATAGGAAGAATATGCAAACTCCAGGGTAGAGGAAGGAAACCCCACCTTTTGAGGTGTGAAACAAACATGCTAACCACTAAAGAAAATATAAGAAAGGCACATTAAGCTTTATATTCATGAAGATCTATGATTAACCTTATCGCTAGTATATGCTCTCATTCATATTGATAACTGCTGCACTGTTTCTTATGTGACCAAAATATTTCTATCAGGTTGCATCAGACAACATTGCTCCTGGAATCTAACGGCCCTGTATTTGCACAATCGTCTAGGTTTTCTCTGCACAAATACCAGTAGCACAGTGACACAGTCGTTTAAATCAGAGACATAATTAAATCTAACGTGCTGTGTGTATCATTCCATGTCTTGACAGATTGCCAATGTCTGGTTATATTGCTCATTTTTAATAAATGAAACAGTGCGGAAAAAGGACAGGATCACAGAGTATGCTTATTGGCTCTTACAATGTATAGTAGAACTTTACTGTAACTGACCAGTGATGTCTTCAGTTTAATTTTGTTGATGAATTCTTAGAAATCTCATTTGATGTAATGACAAAGCAAATTTGGGCTTTGCATACACTGGAATTCTGACTCATATCTGTCTGACTAATATCAAGTCCAAAGTGAGTCGCACATGGCTCAACCTTCAACACACACTTCACAGATTATATTTGTGAGCTTTACTTCTGGAGTTGAAAGATTTTGTTAAGCAATATGAACATTCATTTTTATATACAATATCTATAATGTTGCACAGATTCCAGCGGGTCATGGGTTTTTCCCAGGGTGTTCAACCAGATGGTCAAGGTCCTGATCAACACAGGGTACATATTATTTTGCTAAAAAGCACACAGAAGACATATGAGGCATATGAGGAACTGCAGTAGTGAGGATTACATGACTATACTTATTAAGTCATTAAAAAATGTGCATGTTAGGAAATAAAGGCTTTTTTTTTTTTTGGGAAATGATGATTTCTCAAACAGTACCTAGACTTATACTGATACCTGCAACACCCTTGCTTATGAGACCAAAATATTTCCACTTGGTTGCATCAGACCTGAATCTCTCAGCCCCTATAGTCACTCCATTTGTTATGTGTTTGTGTGGTACTATAACATATCTGGAGTTGATATTGAATACGTTTGAGATACACAATTGGGTCATTGACACTTACCCGACTAAAATCTTTGACTACATTTCAACTACATTAACTTTCCACGTTTGTCTAGGATCAGGTGATTTTTTTTAACATCCGACAATTTCAAGACTGAGAATTGCAGATACCTTGGACAATCTTGATGCACCATGTCCTGTCATGAACTTTTTCTTTTCTTGTGTTTTTTTTGGGTGATCTCTAAGCTACAGCTGAAGACCTTATCATATTAATCCTCTCCTAAACAACTATCAACATTTCCATTGAATTTAAATGGCATCTATAACAAATCACAATTGCAAGTCTACTCATATCTATAACACCAATAAACAATAATGCCAGTAACCCACAGCAAGACCAATCATTCATATGCATCACTTGCTTAGTTGTCATAACAAAATTCAGTTCAATCTTTATGAACACTAAATTCTCACAGGATGTAGATTTGTGTTGAAACTCAGGAAGCTGGTACCTTGTCATGTAGTTTCTTGAGCAAACCTCAGAATTTCATAATCATGCACAATTGCCTTGCATAAAACCGAACAAGAATGAATCTCTTTGGACTGTGAACCATGACGAGCATCTTGTGATCTTGAGCTAGAGGGCGCTGTATACACGCGGCTCCAATGCAAAGAAAACTGAAAATCATATCATTATACATAAGGTTCACGAGGATCTTTGTGATGATCTTTAAAGATCTATTTATTTGATTTGGATATATTTGATTCGAATGAATTCTTTTAACAATGTACTTCATTATTCTATGGAGTTGTTGTTTGACAGTGTGTTGAATTATTTCTTTAAATAATACCATCCTTTGAAAATAAAAGATAAAGTATCAGAATCTACTGTACATTATTTGCTGTCAGTATACTGTATGCTTTTTTGCTTTTTTGTTCTGCTTGGGCTTCGGAGGTATCACAGGAAGTGTGGTTGGAGCGAAAGCTTCCACTTTCTGTTCCCCTTGCTTTCAGCTCGGAGCAATTGTTTTTGGTGAACCCACGCGGCCTGGGTCACGTTTAGCACTTTGCTATTTGATCTCAGGTATATATTTAGCTTAAAGCACTATATGACTAAGGTTGTATTATTTGGTTGGTGGGAGTTACGGAATTTATTTGTAGATGTTGCACTTCGTTATGAACCATGGGAAACTGCAGTTTTCAGTTGGAATATTTTTTATATTTATATTATTTTCTTTTATGATTATAATATTAAAATAGCAAATTTGTATGAACAATTAAGAACTGGTCAGGGTCTCATATCAGGACGTTTTTTTCACCCCAGGAAAGTCTTCATGCTTTGGGCTTCATGGTTAATTTCACAAGACAGAAATGCAGAGGATGGAGCAAGAGCAAGAGAGCAAGTTTTATAATGTACGTGAAATTGTTTCAAGGAGGATCCACAAGATTAAACATAGCTATGAATGAACAATAAGCAAATGTAACCTTGACAACACCTCGATGCCACGACTTCCACTATAAAATCTTATCCTGGTGTGTTTTATTCCTTAAATACTACAATCTACGTAGATGTATTTCTAGCATTCAAGCTTCACAACATGCAAACAGAACAAATCAGCATTTTCTTTGCAAACATTCTGAATATACATACAAACCCGAGTCCAAAAAAGTTGGGACACTGTACAAATTGTGAATAAAAAAGGAATGCAATAATTTACAAATCTCATAAACTTATATTTTATTCACAATAGAATATAGATAACATATCAAATGTTGAAAGTGAGACATTTTGAAATGTCATGCCAAATATTGGCTCATTTTGGATTTCATGAGAGCTACACATTCCAAAAAAGTTGGGACAGGTAGCAATAAGAGGCCAGAAAGTTAAATGTACATATAAGGAACAGCTGGAGGACCAATTTGCAACTTATTAGGTCAATTGGCAACATGATAAAAAAGAGCCTCTCAGAGTGGCAGTGTCTCTCAGAAGTCAAGATGGGCAGAGGATCACCAATTCCCCCAATGCTGCGGCAAAAAATAGTGGAGCAATATCAGAAAGGAGTTTCTCAGAGAAAAATTGCAAAGAGTTTGAAGTTATCATCATCTACAGTGCATAATATCATCCAAAGATTCAGAGAATCTAGAACAATCTCTGTGCGTAAGGGTCAAGGCCGGAAAACCATACTGGATACTTCGGGCCCTTAGACGGCACTGCATCACATACAGGAATGCTACTGTAATGGAAATCACAACATGGGCTCAGGAATACTTCCAGAAAACATTGTCAGTGAACACAATCCACCGTGCCATTCGCCGTTGTCGGCTAAAACTCTATAGGTCAAAAAAGAAGCCATATCTAAACATGATCCAGAAGCGCAGGCGTTTTCTCTGGGCCAAGGCTCATTTAAAATGGACTGTGGCAAAGTGGAAAACTGTTCTGTGGTCAGACGAATCAAAATTTGAAGTTCTTTTTGGAAAACTGGGACGCCATGTCATCCGGACTAAAGAGGACAAGGACAACCCAAGTTGTTATCAGCGCTCAGTTCAGAAGCCTGCATCTCTGATGGTATGGGGTTGCATGAGTGCGTGTGACATGGGCAGCTTACACATCTGGAAAGGCACCATCAATGCTGAAAGGTATATCCAAGTTCTAGAACAACATATGCTCCCATCCAGACGTCGTCTCTTTCAGGGAAGACCTTGCATTTTCCAACATGACAATGCCAGACCACATACTGCATCAATTACAACATCATGTCTGCGTAGAAGAAGGATCCGGGTACTGAAATGGCCAGCCTGCAGTCCAGATCTTTCACCCATAGAAAACATTTGGCGCATCATAAAGAGGAAGATGCGACAAAGAAGACCTAAGACAGTTGAGCAACTAGAAGCCTGTATTAGACAAGAATGGGACAACATTCCTATTCCTAAACTTGAGCAACTTGTCTCCTCAGTCCCCAGACGTTTGCAGACTGTTATAAAAAGAAGAGGGGATGCCACACAGTGGGAAACATGGCCTTGTCCTAACTTTTTTGAGATGTGTTGATGCCATGAAATTTAAAATCAACTTATTTTTCTCTTAAAATTATCCATTTTCTCAGTTTAAACATTTGATATGTCATCTATGTTGTATTCTGAATAAAATATTGAAATTTGAAACTTCCACATCATTGCATTCTGTTTTTATTCACAATTTGTACAGTGTCCCAACATTTTTGGAATCGGGTTTGTATGTTTGCTTCACATAAATAAACAAATTGTGATTTAAAAAACAAAACCTAGTGTTTACTTTATGAAACTCTGTAAATTGCTGGCAAATTTCTGTGATCTAAGATAAAATAATCAAGGTTAGGGTTTCTCATGTTTGTTGATTAGTTTCCCATAGCAGCACACCACTTCATGATTTATTCCTGAATTCACACTTCACCAAATCGTGGGTAAGATTTGCTTTAAAGTGGTTTCATGAAAACCTATGGAACTGTGGTCGATCTGAAAACTTCCACTAGCTGTGAGTGCAGCGAAACCACAGAAAGACATCTTTCTCAAGCCTGCAGGCTTCCTTTTCCACTTTTTACAGTGTGTAAATGTGATAAGGCTACAACTGTAGTGTGCAGTGTGTTGTGCAGTGTGGTGTAAGTGTAATAAGGTTGGAAATATAGTGTAGTGTAATTGAAGTGTAATAAAGCTAAAATCTGTAGTGTTGTGTAATGAAGTGTTGTGTACTGTAGTGTAGTGCAGTGTAATGTGTTGTGTACTGTACTGTAGTGTAGTGTAGTCTAAGTGTAATAAGGCTGAAATTGTACGGAGGTGAAGTGTAGTTTTATGTAGTGTTGTGATGTGTAAGTGTAAAAAGGCTAAAATATATGGTGTAGTGTAATTGTAGTGTAATGAAGAGTAGTGTTGTGTAGTGAGAATGCAATAATGCCAAAACTGTAGTGTAGTGTAGTGTAGTGTAATAAGATTAAAATTGTAGTGTAACGTAATGTTGTGTAGTGTAAATGTAATAAGGATAAAATTGTAGTGTAGTGTGTGTAGTGTAGTTTAGTCTAAAAATATAGTGAACTGTAATTTAGTGTAATTTAGAGTACTGTTGTATATTGTCATGAAAATATAATAAGGCCAAAATTGTAGTGTAGTTGTATGTACTGTAAGTGTAATAAGGCTTAAATTGTGCTGTAGTGTAGTGTTGTGCATTGTAAATGCAATTAGGTTAAAATTGTGGTGTGGTGTAATGTAGTGTAATGAAGAGTAGTGTTAAGTAGTGAATGTGCAATAAGGCCAAAATTGTAAGATAGTGAAGTGTAGTGTAGTTTTATGTAGTGTTGTGATGTGTAAGTGCAATAAGGCTAAAATTGTACTATACTGTTGTGTAGTGTAGTGAAGGTGCAATAAGGCCAAGACTGTAGTGTAGTTTTATGTAGTGCTGTGATGTGTAAATATAATGAGGCTAAACTTGTTGTGTAGTGTAATGTTGTATAGTTTAAGTGTAATAAGGCTAAAAGTATAGTGTAGTGTAGTGTTGTGTGGTTTAAGTATAATGAAGCTAAAACTGTATTTTAGTGTGTGTAACATATTTTAACTGTAGTATAGTGTTGTGTAAATGTGATAAAACTAAAATTGTTCTGTAGTGTAAGTGTAATAAGACTAAAATAGAATAAAACTGTATTGTACTGTAGAGTAATGGATTAAGTGCAAAAATCTATTAACTTTATAATTTACTACTTATTATATATGTTTACAAATGTAAACATGTATTACTTTAAAGGTTTTAGTACTTAAATATCCAAAATGCAATGTCACATTATTGTAAGAAGTTCAAATTTGGCACTATATTTAATAAACATTTTGTTATTAAAAGGATTTGAAAATATAATATAATATAATATTCATTCATTGTCTACTGCTTATCCGAACTATTCTCGGGTCACGGAGAGCCTGTGCCTATCTGAGGCGTCATTGGGCATCAAGGCAGGATACACCCTGGATGGAGTGCCAACCCATCGCAGGGTACACACACACTACGGACAATTTAGAGATGCCAATCAACCTACCATGCATGCCTTTGGACTGGGGGAGGAAACCGGAGTACCCGGAGAAAACCCCCAAGGCACGGGGAGAACATGCAAACTCCACACACACACACACATGGCGGGGGTGGGAATTGAACCCCCAACCCTGGAGGTGTGAGGCAAACGTGCTAACCACTAAGCCAACGTGCTCCCCTATATTATATTATATTATATTATATTATATTATATTATATTATATTATATATATAATATAATTATATATATATAATATAATATAATATAATAATCATACATGATGATATCTATAAAAAAATTCTTTTAATTTTGTATTATAGGAAATGGATCACTTTAGTTTCCTTCCAGGAACACATTACATTGTACATTACATTACATTGTGAAAAAAAAAAAAAAAAAAAAAAAAAAAAAAAAAATTTTCACAGTGGTGGCCATAGATTCCTACTTATATTTCAATTTTGATTATTTTTTGTGCCATTTGATAATAAATATTATCATTAAAAAAGTATTTGGTGTATGAAGTAATTGTAAATGTATTCATAACAATTTTATGTATTAATTTATTAGTCAATAAATTAGTCAATAAAAATGATTTATTAGTCCTTACTTTCATAGAGAATTATGAATATGCGGCACATTAAACAATTCTGGGCAAAATTAGTACATTAACATTAATACATTATAGTGGCCTTATTACATGGTAACTTTAGTTATGGTTAAGAAACAAACAAGACCAAACCACAGACAGACAGACACACACACACACACACACATGCTTGTGTACTTTCCCCTTAACCACCAAAAAGGGGTACTTTTCACTAAGGGTGATTCTCAATGGAGGGTCTGTCTTCTGTAGTGGTAAGGGGAAAGTAGGGGCAAAGGGTTGTGACCTAGAAAACCTGGAAAACAATCAATTCGAAAGCTGCAGAAATGTTCATTCTTTTTGGAAACATGTGGACAAATTACTTCCTGCTAGCACTTTCATTAGCTAGAAACAGGAGCTTTACCTTTTCTAACTTCTCTCATCAACAAGCCACAGAACTGATGCTTGTTGGGTGTTTTGTTTTGCATAAACTCTAAAAGACTGTTGTGTCAGCAATTTCTGAACACTTTCAAGTCAGGTACTAACAAACATATCACGAACAACGTCACCAGGATCGCATGTTGTATCATCCTTATAAGTTCCTGTGAATTACTGGTTACTCAGTAATTACTCTAAAATTCAAAAGGAACAACTTCAAGAAGAATTTAACTCTAACCTTCGTGCCAAAGTCAAATGATCTATTCGTAGTAAACCGTAGACTTCTCAAGATGAGTCTTCTGCCACGACTGCCAACCAATTAGCCTCCATCCTTGTGGTTAAGAAAAGAGGGCAATGCACCATGACCTAGAAAATCAGGAAACCAAACGTATCATGAAGGTGCTGATATCATCTTTGGGTAACTTTGCGCCGCTGAATTAAGTATAAGATAATATCAATCAATTCTGAAGGTGGTGCTGTAGATGTAGGGCATTTAGCTTCTTATTTGTTGCTGCGAGTATAAACTGGCAGCTCATCACAAAAAGTTCATTCCACTGAAGATACCTTGAGCTGGCAAGATGAAGATGGTTTCAGCTGCATTGCTTCTGCTACTCTTGCTCACTGAGCCTCCAAAACAAGGTAGGAATTATAATCCTACTTTAATGCATTTTTATAATGTTCAATGCTTTGCATGTTTTGCAGAAAAATAAAATAAATTCACCAAAGAATATTTTCAGAAATTAGTCTTGACCTGTTTATTTTCTCCTGTAGGTTCTGAAGCCTTTCCAGTGTCCTGCTGTTTAAAAGTCTGTGACACCAAAGTTAGGAAAGAGTTTCTCAAAAGCTACAGCCTACAAGACAAACCCCTGTGTCCTGTGAAGGCTGTGAGGTAAGAAAAATTTATTTTTTTTAAAAACACAGACAACAATTTTTGCAATTTTGTTTGTAATTAAAGGGACTGGATAATATTGTGCGTTATTTCCACCATTGACGATTTTTTTTCTTTATATATTTAGATTTGTCACAACAACAGACACCACAATCTGCTTCGACCTATCCTCATCTTGGGCCATTAACACCATGGCCTTTTTGGACAACAGAGGCACTCAACAATTGAATAGCACACCCCCCAATAATAACAAAACATCATCTTATATTTAATCAAAATGCTCAACGTCTAAGTTGTACTGATGCTAAGCTTTGAACCCGTAATTATCACTGTGTTTAAACGTTTGATAATCAAAATGCATTAAGTAGCAACTTTCTATACTTCATCTCTTCAAACTTTTTTATCTATACAGTATTATTAAAATTCTTTTTGTAGGACATATACTATGTAAAATTATATTTTTTAATCTTTTCAAAGCTTTATAATTTATCAACTGACAATAAAGTTGTACTTTTTTCTATTTATTTGTTTTTCTATTTATGAACAGGAAGCTGTCTTCGTAACGTTTATATTCTATCTGAAGCCATCAAACCTAAAAACTTTTACTGGTAAATTTTTGTATGATGTTATTTTAAAAATGTACAGAAATATATTGACACATTAAATAGTCTAAATTTTTATAACTGCTGTCAAAAGTAAGAGAAAAAACTAAATAATTAAAACTAAAATAATTACATGCTCTTGCCACCTGGATTTATCAAAAATACAATTTCTTTATTTACAAGAAAATTAAATCATGCTTGTATCTGTTTTTAGATACTTTGGAAAGTTGAAAATTGAAAAAAGCTGCTCACTCTTATCATTATAATCTAACAGCTATAAATATTAATTTAATTTTTGGAACCAGGAAGTAACATTTTGTTCTCTCTTCTATGGTAAGAGTGGAGAGAATGGATATGCCAGGACTTTGTAGCCCTCTGAAAACAAGCATTAAACATAAAAAAATAATAATTTCTGAACATTTAAATGCTTTATGTATTTATTTATCTATTTAGGAATCTTCTTGAAATATAATAAAATAGCCATCGTCTTCTTAGCGGCCTTTAGCTGCAAAAAGTAAACAAGAAAAAAAGACCCTTGTGGTTAAAAAAACAAAAAAACAAAACAAATGTTTAGTCTATTGCACAACCCTTTCCCCCAGTGTTGTCACTTTCTCAAGAAAGAGGTAAGTGTCCTATTTTCTCTCATGTGGTTACAAAAGACCTGACCGGTATATTCTGCTGAGCAGTGCTACTCTTGGTGGGAAGAAACTTGTAATGTGTGCAAAAGGTGTTTGATCTTAATTTATTTCTAAATGAGAAAAATTACAGTGGATATAAAAAAAACTATACACCCCTGTTAGAATTGTGGGCTTTTGTGATGTAGAAAGAAACCGAGAGGTGTCAGATTTTTTTTTTCCTTTCTTGTAATATTAAAGGAGAAAGAAAGCCTATACATTAGCTTGTTTGATCATATATGTACCAATCTATACCAATTAACTAATCACATTCAAAAGGTATAAATCAGGAAAGGGGTATAAAAGAATCTCCAAAACCATGAGGTATACTGTTGAATCATCATCAAGTGGAGAAAATTGGGGGACCACCGTGATGGTACCAAAAACAGGACGAGATGGTATCTAAAAGGACAAGATGAAACCTTATGAGGGAGGCTGCCAAGAGGTCTACGGCACTCAAGTCTGACTAAACCTCCCCCAAACCATGTTTCAAAATGTGTCATGGAAAGTGGCGAATTTTTCTGGAAGGTTATATCACGTCACAAACTGGTCAAAAACTAGATTTTTAATCTTTGGCCAGAGGTCCAAGAGAGGGGCGTTGCACATTAGTGGTTAAGGTGTTGGACTACTGATTGGAAGGTTGTGAGTTCAATTCCCAGGTCCACCAAGCTGCAACTGCTAGGCCCCTGAGCAAGGCCTTATCCCTCAAATGCTGAGTTGTATAAAACTGAAGTCACTCTGGATAAGGGCATCTGCCAAACGCTAGAAATGTAAATGTAATTCATCCCCAGAGACATCCAATAGGTTATCCTAGCCTGCCTCATGGAAGTTTTTCCCAAATGCTTCCTGATCATCTGTCTCCACCAACAGGATGTGATTACAGAGAATCTATAAGAGATGAGGAAGCTCCTTGACAAGGCTTTGGAGACACTGCTTCTGGCCAGAACTTCTTTAATTTCAACATACAAAAACAAAAATGAACAGTAAAATCAGTACCAGACAACATCTGCATAGTTATAGGAAGTGTTAATTTTTTTTCGAACTGGATAACCTTGGGTAACTGATTTACCAGATTTGACAAGTTTCCAAGTTTTGGGACATGCTTTAGGGAAATCCTTGGAATGCTTTAGGGAAATCCTTGGACTATTCCAGTATCAGCCATGAAACAGTTGATATTGTCTTCAGGTACTACCTGATAATACATTGTCTTATCACATTATGAGCTGTAACTTTCATAATCATTACAGGTTCAGAATCCAGATGTAGATTTGAAGCCCTACTGTGCAAGCCAGCTGTGAAAGTGGCAAGGAAAACTCCCTGAGATGACACAAAGAAGAAACATTGAGAGGAATAAGAAATTCATCCTCTTATTGGTGACACTGTATACAACATATTGGATACAACTGAAATAAACTTAACTGGGATCTCATGAATCTACACAAGAGGACACTGTCCACGGCCAAAGTACCAAAAAGGCCAAGGGTTACTCTGAAGTAACTGAGAGTCTGAATCTTTTGGCCTTTTCCCAAAGTCCTTTGCTAGGCAGATACCCAACACTGCTCATCACTCTGAGAACACTATCCATACAGTGAAGCATGGTGGTGATAGAACGTTTCAGTGCCAAGGAAAGTTGAGGACAAGTTGGGTATGAGAAATACAGGGTAGTCTTAGAAAACCAGTCACAGTCAACAAGAGATCGAGACTTTACCTTGACAGGTTCACCTTCCAACAGGACAACAACCTGCTAATCACTGGAGTGATTTAAAACCAAAACTGGTTAATGTACTAGAGTCATTTTGAGAACCTGTGGCAAAGGAAGATCTGTTCATGAGTGGTTTCCATCGCCCAATCTGATATACCTTATGTAAGGGCAAAAATATCAAGATCCAAATGTGCAAATCCTGTGGTGAATACTCATGCAACCAAAAAAAAAAATTATTAATTGCTTAATTAACCTTAACAACAATATTTTGCTTCTTCAAGTTGTAGACTAAACTGTTGAAATCCCAATTAAGTGTAATAACGTTAAATAACTCAGACTAAATTGGGTTGATATACCATTTTATTAATATGAGTATTATTCCAGACCTTTACAAGACTCTCATTTATAGAGTTAAATGTACCTTGTGAACTAAATTACGGAGGCTGTTTTTTGGGGTCAAGATGAAAGCATGTTCATGGGGGAGCAGGGGTTTCAAGAAACTTTTGAGTCCACTTCCTGTAGAGTCGTCAGACTTGTATTTTTCCTTTCATCATATATAGTTTGATGGAAATATACAGTTTATAGACCCTCCCCCCCAACATAAGACCAAGTGCAACAGGGCCGTACGTCTCAGAAGACAGCAAAAATGCACCTCACGCTCTTTTTCTTCTGCACCTCTGCAGTGTTCTCCAGCATCTTTGCTTTGAGTAAGTTTTATTTGTGTCAGTATACACTTTTGATGTACTTTGTGGGGTGGCCTAGATTTGTAAGGTCAAGTTGTTATATGTAGCTTCTGTCGGTTTGAAACTGAAAAACTTTGCTCTTCTTTTTATTTGCATCCCTGTGTGTGGTCTTTGCTCTCTGCAAGATTTTTGAAGCAAATTTGCAAATTCCCATTATGGTGACATCTTTAACCAACACTTTTGATCCACAGGACATGGTGCTCCACCAGATTGTTGCCTCAGTATAAGTCCTAAGAAAGTCAATGTGATAAGTATTGTGGGCTACTGGCGGCAGAATAATGGAATGTGTCCAATCAAAGCAATTGTGTAAGTGACCCTATATGTTATATGTACAAATTAATTATTTTGACATTGTTTACAGACATAAAATGTGAAATATCACAGTAAAGTTGAAGCTCTAATATGTATTTATTAGTATTAATAATTATTATTGTATGCACCCTGACTCCATGTGAGATTCCTCTGGGTTCTGGGTTCTGCCTCCTAACATCATGCCTTTTGGCAAACTGGTGATTCTAAATTACCTCAGTTACCTTACTGATATCAGTGTTCTGGGGTCCATTTACTACAGTCATTTCCCTGAAACAACTGACGCTAAAACAACTTAGTGAAATGTGCAGTTTTTTATAAATTAATGAAAGGGAAATATTGAAATATGACATAATTGCTACAGAGTGGGGTCACGGTGCAATTTGCCGTAGGTGCGATATGACAAGGGTGCTCAGACTCCAAAGGTCATTATTTATAGGCTGTTGTTGGGTATAATAATAATAATAATAATAATAATAATAATAATAATAATAATAATAACAATAATAATAATAATATTTTATCTAGCAATTGGATTAGCTCACTTGCAAAGGTGCTTGAAACCCAGAGGTCACTGTTTGTGACCTGTTGATTATTATTATTATTATTATTATTATTATTATTATTATTAGTAGTAGTAGTAGTAGTAGTAGTAGTAGTAGTAGTAGTAGTAGTAGTAGTAGTAGTAGCAGTAGTAGTAGTAGTAATAATAGAAGAAAGGGGACCAGGGCTATTTGTGAAGTGTGTCTGGCCCCCGCAGGTCGCTGCCTGAGGCCATATTATTATTAGAGGTAGTAGTAATAGTAGAAAGTGGATCATGGGCAATTTGGAAATAGTCACAGGTAAGTGCTTTTGGCAATAATACAATTATTGTTATTATTATTATTAGTAGAAGTAGTCAAAAGAGGACTAGGGCTATTGAAGTGTACCTGGACCCCACAGGTCACTGAATGAGGCCATATTATTATTATTATTATTATTATTATTATTATTATTATTATTATTATTATTATTAGTAGTAGTAGTAGTAGTAGTAGTAGTAGTAGTAGCAGTAGTAGTAGTAGCAGTAGTAATAGTAGTAATAATAGAAGAAAGGGGACCAGGGCTATTTGTGAAGGGTGTCTTGCCCCCGCAGGTCGCTGCCTGAGGCCATATTATTATTAGAGGTAGTAGTAATAGTAGAAAGTGGATCATGGGCAATTTGGAAATAGTCACAGGTAAGTGCTTTTGGCAATAATACAATTATTGTTATTATTATTAGTAGTAGTAGTAGTCAAAAGAGGACTAGGGCTATTGAAGTGTACCTGGACCCCACAGGTCACTGAATGAGGCCATATTATTATTATTATTATTATTACTATTAGTAGTAGTAGTATTAGAAGTAGTAGTAGCAGTAGTAGCAGTAGTAGTAGTGAGGGGAGTGAGGCTATTTATTAAGGATTCCGGGACCCCACATGCTGCTGCTTGTGGCCATAATTCTGTAGTAATTTATTATTATTATTATTATTATTATTATTAGTAGTAGTAGTAGTAGTAGTAGTAGTAGTAGTAGTAGTAGTAGTAGAAGTAGTAGTAGTCGTATTAGCAGCAGCATTATTAGTAAGGGGACCAGTGGCTATTTGGAAATGCTCACAGTTCATTGCTTTTAGTAATACTAATATCATTATTAGTACTAGTATTAGTAGTGTCCCCTGGTGGTCCAGCAGCAGGATTTGATGAGGATTTGAAGAAACGGCCCGGTCACTACAGGAAAGGCAACCGGCATGAAACCTGTGACGAATTAAATGTCCGGATCCAGATGATCTGCTGTGATGAACAGGGAGCACCAAAAAGAACAACAATAATAGTAGTAGTAATAAGGGGACTGGGGCCATTTGTTCAGGATGTCTGGACCCCACTCACTGCTTTTGGCCATATTCTATTATCATAATTATTATTATTATTATTGTTGTTGTTGTTACTTTATTTTCTCAATTGCATACAAATACAAAGAATGTGTGAGACAGGAAAAAAAACAACAATATATACATCTATATATTCTGTGATTTTCAAATCTGTGCATGTCAATTCCAGTGTTTAGCAGGCATGAAACAACTGCTTAAATCTCTACGGGAAATGGTAGTTGTTGGTAGATTCTTACTGTATGTAAAACGTGGCAAACAAATCTTTAATTTTAACTTTTTTTTTCCACAGGTTCACCCTTGAAAATGGGATATCTCTCTGCTCTGATCCTGACATAGACTGGACAAAAAATGCCATGCGGAAAGTTGATGAGGAAGCACAACAGATGCCAAACCACAGTTCTGGTCTGGCACCAGATGCTCTACAGGAGAAGACAGAGGGTTTTGTGAAAGCAACCATGTTGCCTTTGACCAGTAGGTGGCCTCAAGTGCCTGCTAGAGTGAGCTTGTCAGCCAGGAAGCACAAGGCAAAACCACGGTGGAGGAAAATTAAGATCATAAAGAAAAAAAAGAAAGGAAAAAACAAAGGAAAGAAGGAGAAAGAAAAGACCACCAAGCAACCAGCTTTCAATCATACTTCTTCTTTTACTGCGTCTTCTTTTAATTAAGTTTTCATGCTTCGTCAATGCTATTAACCTGGGCTTAAATCTTTTTAAGAGTTACACAAGTTGACTTGATTTTGAATTGTGAAATGTAAGGAAAACAGGAAATAAAATTAATATTGATATTTTGTACTACTTACCTTATTATCTCTGTGCATGTGTCTTTACTATACTATATAGGTACAGCCAATGGTTAAAAGGCCATGAGCTAAAATTTCACCGCTTTCACTAAGTATTAACAAGAATTATAATGTTGTGGCCACCAGATACAACACACCATGGCCACAAATTGTGTAATGACTTGACACCATCACTTTACACGTCATATGAAAAACTGCTGAGACACTTTTCACACTTTGAGATCAGGGTGGGCTTCATTCATATGGAAAATATCAGCGACACCGGAAATTACGGAATTTACTGTCATTCCAAGGTTGACCTAAAGTTTTTGTTTCTTGTGGCTACAGTGGTCTAATTTGGGTGTTTACATGAGCAAAAATAACCACCGAGTCATCTCAGCATTGCATTGATGATGTCATTGATGGATACTTGTAAATGATACTAGAATGGTAGAATGATGCTCGTATTTCCTGTCTAAAGTGATGACTTTTGCTCTGACTTGTTTATATAAAGAAAGATATAATATGTGGTGGTATTCTGACCTGCATGACTGACTTTGAAATTGATACTAAACTCCTCTGTGTGACTATTTCCTGTTTCACAGCTGCACTTTGGCACCATTCACTTATTGAAAATGCTTAAACGATCCTACATTTACAAAAAAAAAAAAAGTCCGGAAAGTAAATATTAAAAGTCATTTTTAACACATAGCATATATGTATATGGACAGTATACTGAAATGTATTTCATTTAATATAATAATATAATTTAATGGAATCACTCTCACCAAAATATTATTTTATTCATTGACCTGTGATGTCTCAAGCTTGAAACAATATTATTTTCCACAAGTCAAGCATAATAGGTTATGAAAAAATGTCCTTTTTCATGTGTCCTAACATTCACTCAACGCTGTAACACATTCACCTCATAAAATCTTTATACAAGTGTTACTTTCAAGCTGCAATTATGTATACAGATACAATAAAATGTAAGATATTGGTGCCGGGGTTGTGTTAATCTATTTCCTGAATGATTTCTTGATCATTCTTTTAGTCACAAGGGTTACAAATGGTCTCCACTCATGGAATCAACCCTATAGACCCCACAGTCATCAGTCATCCTACTGGAGGTCTTGTTAAGTGGAAAATGACCGTTGTGGCCTATACAATGAGTGAGAAGAGCTATTTAAATGCAGGGGGGAAGAAATGTGTGGGTTATCTACAGTTAACCAGCAGCTTCTGCATGCATGCTTTTGACCGCAGTCGCACAAAAAACAGAATGAATTTTCGTACTCATCATTTGTGTAACCGATTTATTAGGTTTTTCCCCCTTAATTCAGAAATGTTGTCTAAAAGCTGCTTTATAGCATGAAATCATAGCTAATGTCTGTTGGCTTGCTTGGTGTTAAGCAGTTCAATGTACACAACTATGCAAGTGCAACAATTTGCATAAAAAAACATTTTGTGTAACAAAAATGTACACATTTATTATAATATGACATAATATCACATAATAGAATAATCTTAAGCAGTCTTTAGCATAAATTTTGCATATCGTTGAGACAGGAAGTACAGTAGGAGCATATAAATAAAAGAAGAGGAAGAAAAGACGTTTCACGTGTCATGTGCACGGGCTGTGAAGTCAAAGAGGTAGGTTTTGCTTTGTGACTATGTGTGACTAAAAGTTTCCCTTGCCACTATAGTGGTTTGCGTTTTTTACACTCCACGCCTCTCCCCACCTAGATCGCTCCCTCACACACACACTAACACACACACACACACACAAAACACTAAGCTTGAGCTTCTCTCTGCATCAAGCACTTGTCTGTACAAATGTATGTAGACCAAAATATTCGTAAATGGTTTATTTTATAACCGCAGCACTGTCGAGTTCTTGATTCTGACACACTTTGTACAAAAACTGTGTACAAAACTTATACAGGATTCTAATTCGAATTTATATCATATCTATAAGATTAAAAGAAGTCTTAAAGGACAAGATATAAATATAGTGTAGGACCACTTCTATGGGACTTTATTCGGACAGAAAGAAAAATGGGGAAGAAAAGGGAAAAAAAGAAAGAAAAGAAAGAAAGAAAGAAAGAAAGAAAGAAAGAAAGAAAGAAAGAAAGAAAGAAAGAAAGAAAGAAAGAAAGAAAGAAAGAAAGATGGAAAGACGGATCAATATAGGAATTCTGTATGGGATAAGGTGCACTTTTCTGCTGTATTTTTTTAGTAAACAAATCGTGTTTACCTGTTTGAAATAGTAGACCATCAAACTAATGTTTAATATTTTTACTGTATGTAGTATGTTATTTTTGGACGCATCGTTAGCATAAAATTGATCTTTTTGTTTTATGAGAAAATACTCAAATTTTAAAGAAAATCTTGGAATCCTGGAACTCCAACTCCCATTATGCAATGCAGGGCCCACAAACATGGCCATGCCAGACGCCATTTCCCAGAACACACACTGATTGGATCTAAGTCACTGGACTTTTAATGAGGCTCACCTTTTTACAGTCCCCCACACACACACACACACACATTCAGGCTTTATATTGCAATCTCAAACTTTCACAGTTCACTTTTATCATGTTCTAATGATACCAAGTCTTTTTTGCAAATAATTTATCCAGTTTGCCAATCACCTGAGCTGGACTTGTCCCTTTTATTCAGATATTTGCCTAGTGTTTGCTGAGGCATTGGTGGCTCAGTGGTAGGTTTCTTGCCTATCATGCAGAAGGCCCGGGTTTGATCCCCAGCCACTGGATGCAGTGCCGGTCCCAAGCCTGGAAAAATGGGAGGGTTGTGGCAGGAAGGGTGTAAAACCTGTGCCAAGTTGTTGTGCGGACCAGTCGGTCCGCTGTGGCGACCCTGAACAGGGAGCAGCCGAAAGCAACTTCTGTTTGCTAATTTTTTAAACTACCCTACCTTCAATTGGATTTAGTCTCAACCTCCATCTTGTGACAAGATTTTAAAACTCTCGAAGCACTATTTGTAATTTCCGGTAACTTTCCAGAACAAGGCATTATTTACATTAAGAAAAATTAAATAGTTCCAATACGATTCTTAAAATTTGAAAATCTGGATCTTCAGTTAAAATAATCACATTGTCTATTAAGATTCTGAAAATTCAACAAGATCCTGCAGGAAAAACTGAAATTCCAATAGGACTTTTTTTTTGGAATTTTTTTTCTATAACAATATAACTAGCTACCAAACTGATCATTCTGATCGTTTCTATAGTAACAACTTCCACTTAAATGTATAATATGTCCCCTCCTTGAACTGCCACCTTATTGTGGTGGAGGGGTTTGAGTACTGAACCTAGGAGCCATGTTGTCAGGGGCCTAGTGCTCCTGGTAGGGTCTCCCAAGGCAAACGGGTTCTAGCTGACGGGTCAGACTAAGAGCGGTTCAAGACCTTTATGGAAATAACAACAAGGACCGTTACGTCACCCAGACTGGCGTCACCGGGGCCCCACCCTGGAGCCAGGCCTGGGGTTGGGGCATGCAGGCGAGCGCCTGGTGGCCGAGTCTTTGCCTGCGGGACTCAGCCGGAAACAGCCCGAAGAAAAGACGTAGGCCCACCTTTCCGTAGACCCACCACCCGCAGGAAGGAGCATAGGGGTCCGGTGCAATGTGTTTTGGGTAGCAGTCATGGGCGGGGGCCCCGACGACCCAAACCCTGGAAAAAGAATCTGGCTTTTGGGACATGGAATATCACCTCACTGGGGGGGAAGGAGCCCGAGCTCGTGAGGGAGGTTGAGCGGTACCGGCTAGATATAGTCGGGCCTGCCTCCACGCACAGCCTGGGGAACCCAACTCCTTGAGAGAGGTTGGACCCTCTTCTCCTCTGGATTGCCCCATGGTGAGAGGCGTCAGGCTGGGGTGGGCTTGCTTATAGCCCCACAGCTCAGCCGCCATGTGCTGGAGTTTTCCCCGGTAAACGAGAGGGTTGGTTCCCTGCGCCTTCGGGCCGGGGATAGGTGTCTCACTGTTGTTTCGGCTTATGGGCCGAACAGCAGTGTGGACTACCCAACCTTCTTGGAGACCCTGCGAGGGGTGCTGGAAGATGCTCCAACTGGGGACTCCATAGTTTTGCTGGGGGACTTCAATGCCCATGTGGGCAACGACAGTGATACCTGGAGGGGCGTGATTGGGAGGAACGGCCCCCCTGATCTGAACTCGTGTGGTGTCCTGTTGCTGGACTTCTGTGCTAGTCACAGCCTGTCCATAACAAACACCATGTTCAAGCATAAGGGTGCCCATCAGTACACGTGGTACCAAGACCCTAGGCCGGAGGTCAATGATCGACTTTGTGGTCGTGTCATCTGACCTTCGGCCACATGTCTTGGACACTCGGGTGAAGAGAGGGGCGGAGCTGTCAACTGATCACCACCTGGTGGTGAGTTGGATCCGCTTACGGAGGAGGATGCTGGACAGACTTGGCAGGCCCAAACGTATTGTGAGGGTCTGTTGGGAACGTCTTGCTGATCCCTCTGTTAGGGGGGTCTTCAACTCCCACCTCTGGGAGAGTTTCAACCAGATCCTGAGGGAGGTTGGTGACAGTCTGAGTGGACCATGTTTTCCTCCTCCATTGTTGACGCAGCCATCTGGAGCTGTGGCCGTAAGGTCTCTGGTGCCAGTCGCAGCGGAAATCCCCGAACACAGTGGTGGACACTGGAAGTAAGGGATGCCGTCAAGCTGACGAAGGAGTCCTATCGAGCCTGGTTGGCTCGGGGGACTCCGGAGGCAGCTGAGGCATACCGGCAGGCCAAGCGAGTGGAGGAGCGGAGGAGTTTAAGTATCTCGGGGTCTTGTTCATGAGTGAGGGAAGGATGGATCATGAGATTGACAGACGGATCGGTGCAGTGGCAGCAGTAATGCGGTCTATGTACCGGTCTGTTGTGGTGAAGAAGGAGCTGAGCCGGAAGGCAAAGCTCTCAATTTACCAGTCAATCTACGTTCCTACTCTCACCTATGGTCATGAGCTCTGGGTCATGACCGAAAGGGTAAGATCCCGGATACAAGCGGCCGAAATGAGCTTCCTCCAAAGGGTGGCGGGGCGCTCCCTTAGAGATAGGGTAAGGAGCTCTGTCACCCGGGAGGAGCTCGGCGTAGAGCCGCTGCTCCTGCACATTGAAAGGGGGCAGTTGAGGTGGCTCGGGCATCTGTTTTGGATGCCTCCGGGATGTCTCCCTGAAGAGGTGTTCCGGGCATGCCCCACTGGGAAGAGGCCCCGGGGTAAGACCCAGGACACGATGGAGAGAGTATGTCTCTCGGCTGGCCTGGGAACGCCTCGGAGTCCCTCCGGAAGAGCTGGAGGAAGTGTCTGGGGAGAGGGAGGTCTGGGCATCCCTGCTTAGACTGCTGCCCCCGCGACCCGGCTCCGGATAAGCGGAAGACAATGAATGAATATATAGTATGTAACATGAATGTGATGGTTTTCTGAAACAAGAAAGACTGTGCACATGGTGTTTTGTCATTAACTTGTCTAACTTCATGAGAAAAAAAATGAGAGAGAGAGAGAGAGAGAGAGACCATTAAGTTTGACTGTAAGAGGATTATTTTTAATGAATAAATATTGTAAAAATTGATGTGGGAAATAAATAGAAATCCATCAGTGGGGAAACTTACTCAAGTTTGCATTCTTTATTCATTCATTCTTTGTCTACCGCTTATCTGAACTATTCTCGGGTCAGGGGGAGCCTGTGCCTATCTCAGGCGTCATTGGGCATCAAGACAGGATACACCCTGGACAGAGTGCCAACCCATCACAGGGCACACACACACACACACACTACGGACAATTTAGAGATGCCAATCAACCTACCACACATGTCTTTGGACTGGGGGAGGAAACCCCCGAGGCACGGGGAGAACATGCAAACTCCACATAGGGCAGAGGTGGGAATCGAACCGCCAACCCTGGAGGTGTGAGGCAAACCACAAAGCCACTAAGCCACCATGCCCCCGCATTCTTTAATAGTTGCTTTCGGCTGCTCCCTGTTCAGGGTTGCCACAGCAGACCGACTGGTCCGCACAACAACTTGGCACAGGTTTTACACCGGATGCCCTTCCTGCCGCAAACCCTCCCATTTTTTCCGGGCTTGGACCGGCACTGCATCCAGTGGCTGGGGTTGAGGCATTGGCTGGAATCGAACCCGGGCCTTTCGCATGATAGGCGAGAAACCTACCACTGAGCCACCAATGCCTTCACCCCCGCATTCTTTAATAAACTTAAAAAATTATTAAATAAAAATATTTACAAAGCTGTTTTGACAGAATTTGAAAAAAACTCATTTTGATGTTGAGAAGCTCCCAGATCTGTTGCATTTGTAGAAACTAACCCTAGTACAGAATAACTGGTTCAAAACACTTCTGTCTATCCATTACACTGAAAAGATTATTGTATAAAGTGTGAAGAGCCAGAGTATGAGATCATGATTCTGAAGCTTATGGTCAAAAATGTCTCAACATATCAGAACACTCCTGAATCCTGTGTGCTGAACTATAATGTTGACATTAGGTCCAACTTATAAGACCTGCATGAGCCTTTGACTTGTCCACACCCCTTCCACATTAGTTCACTTCCTACCCACCTCCGAGCTTCAAAGACAAAATTCTCTGTATACTGCAGGAGAAACTCTCATCCTTTTCTGATGTCAAGGATCAAACATGGCAGAGCAAGCCAGCAAGACCGAGAGGATGAAGACTTGACCTTGAGATTGGCTACTCAAGGTCATTGTGGCTTATTTCTAAACATGCCTTGATTTAGATGGATTTCAGTATCTGATGGCCAATTCTAAAAAATATTGCATGAGCTATTCAAAGAAATTAGTGCACAAACACACACACATGATAGTGGTCTGCAGTGCAACATGTGACCTAATTGTGCTTCCTCTCTTAGAAAACCTGCACACACTGTTTAATGTGGTTGATTTCTGCAGAACTAGTACTTGCATGGCTTGCCTTTTACTTTAGTTGTTTTACCTTTACAAATTCCCATACGATGAGACGATGTGTAGATATGTTCACTTGGATTTGTTCTCTATTGTAAATGTCAGACTACGTCTTCCTCAGTCAGAGCATGTGTAGGAGATAAAGATCAGGTCGGTAACACTTTCTTTTTATGAGGAGGTGGAATATACCATTCTCATAGAGTGTGTGGGTGTGCAGAGAGACCTACAACACACACACACACGCACACACACACACACACACAACCCCACCCCATCAACATGAGGTATCACACCTCCCACATCACATATGCTTAACTTTGCGTACATTTGCTACAAGAGGTGTACATGAAAAAAAGATACATGAAAACAAATTGAGAACAAATTTTCTTCTTGTTGTGTCTGGGTCTGTCTTAACATCTGAAGGACGATACAGAGTTAGGTCAATTATTTACCCCAGGGGAAAGTACTGTTTATTCAGAGTTGGCTTACACACCTGCTTAAGTCCTGTCCATTCAAGTTATTGAGCAGAAGCATTTGAGACTATGGTTGTCAATAACGTCTAGACCACTGACTTTTAAACACAAGCACTTACCTACAGAAAAATGATTAAAAAACGCTGACAACTTGTCTTTGTTGTCAAATGGATACAATGCATCACAAAAAATATATAAGGATACCTGATATAAGAAGAAAAGGGCAAGAATTGTAAAAAAAAAAAAAAAACCAAATGAAATGAAGTCTATTAGGATTCTAGTATACAGTACAGCTGATATTTTGCTGCAAAATGGTTTAATTTAACAATCTGGCAGCTTATTGTATTATGTACCACTTGATATTTATAGCATATCCTATAAAATGCATTGTATAATAATAATAATAGCAACAACAACAACAACAAAAAAAAAAACAACAATAATAATAATAACAACAGCAGCAACAACACTTTTTTTTTTTTTTTTTTTTATACAGTGTGCTGACAGGCTATGTAACTCTACTCTGAAAACACTGAAGCTTAATTCTAAAGACAAAATTATGAAAACTGGAAATCATTAGATAATTTCTTAGTGTTATAAAAATGTCTTAGCTTCATGTACAGGAAGCGTGTACCAGACTAAATCATGATGGCAACACATGTCTGGAAACTCACTGAAAAGTCATGCAGAGCTTTGTGGCTAAAATCAACAGGCTAATATTTAAGATTTTTAAAGAACTTCTAAGTTAATATAACAATTTATTTTGTTGTTATTTTGGGGTCTCTGATTGTTGCTGTTTTTTTAATTTTTTAATTTTTTTTATTACCGTATTACCGTGTTGCTGCAGAAAATTACATTAGCACTAAAATATTTCAAGAGAAGAAACAGTTGTTCAAGAGCCCAGTACTCCTCAGTATCTACTTCTCGACCGATTTGGTATGAAATTCGTACTGACGACTCGCTTGATGAAATTTGACAGTGTTTTACGCCAGATGCCCTTCCTGACGCAACCCTCTCTATTTATCCGGGCTTGGGAACGGCACAGAAGTCACTGGACTGTGACCCCCCCATGGCTAGATTCCTCAGTATGTACTACTGAGATGTAATTTCAGGTGGCTTGGTGGTTAGCACGTTTGCCTCACACCGCCAGGGTTGGGGGTTTGATTCCCACCTCTGCCGTTTGTGTGGAGTTTGCATGTTCTCCTCGTGCCTCTGGGGTTTCCATCCCTGGTCCAAAGACATGCATTGTAGGTTGATTGTCGTCTGGAGTGTGTCTGCCCTGTGATGGGTTGGCACTCCGTCCAGGGAGTATCCTGACTTGCTGCCCGATGACACCTGAGATAGGCACAGGCTCCCCATGACCCGAGTATAGATTGGATAAGTGGTAGACAATGAATGAATGAATGCTTTAGTTCACTTTAAATGAAGCCGCAAATAATGAGTCAAATGACCTAAACACCAAGCCTCCAGTATTCAACTAATTTGACTCATTATAAATGGTTCTCCATTATATAAGTGCATGTGTTACAGTAGACATGGAAGTGAACATTAGTAGTATCCAGTTGACCATTAAATAAAATTAAATAAGTTAAATAAAATAAGAGAATTGGCTGTAGTATGTTTGTTGAAGTACTGGAGAGGAGAGTCCATTAGTTGAACTTTGAATACAAGAGGAGCAATGTGGTTTTCATCCTAGTCATGAACACTGGACCAGCTCTATACCCTCCACAGGGTGCTCGAGGGTTTGTGGGAGTTTGCCCAACCTGTCCACATGTGGTTTGTGGACTTGGAGAAGGCATTCAGCCGTGTCCCTCATAGCATTCTGTGGGAGGTGCTCTGGGAGTATGGGGTCCGTGGCCCTCTGTTAAGGGCTGTTCAGTCTCTGTATGACTGGAGCAGGAGCTTGGTTAGCACTGCCAGCTGTAAGTCAGATCTGTTCCCAGTGCATGTTGGACTCCGACAGGGCTGTCCTTTGTCACCGGTTCTGTTCGTTGTTTTTATGGACTTTTATGGATTTCTATGGAGAACTTCTAGGTGCAGCCAGGGGCTGGAGGGAGTCCGGTTTGGGGACCACAGGATTTCATCTCTGCGTTTTACAGATGACGTTGTCCTGTTGGCTCCTTCAAGCCTAGACTTACAGCATGCACTGGGGCCTTTGCAGCTGAGTGTGAAGCGGCTGGGATGAGAGTCAGCACTTCCAAATCTGAGGCCATGGTTCTCGCCCGGAAAAAGGTGGCTTGCACCCTCCAGGTTGGAGGGGAGTTCCTTCCTCAAGTGGAGGAGTTTAAGTATCTCGGGGTCTTGTTTACGATTGAGGGAAGGATGGATCGTGAGATTGACAGACGGATCGGTGCAGCAGCAGCAGTAATGCGGTATATGTACCGGTCTGTTGTGGTGAAGAAGGAGCTGAGCCGGAAGGCAAAGCACTCAATTTACCAGTCAATCTACGTTCCCACTCTCACCTATGGTCATGAGCTCTGGGTCATGATCGAAAGGATAAGATCCCAGATACAAGCGGCCGAAATGAGCTTCGTCCGTAGGGTGGTGGGGCACTCCCGTAGAGATATGGTAAGGAGCACTGTCACACGGGAGGAGCTCGGAGTAGAGTCGCTGATCCTCCACAACGAGAGGGGCCAGTTGAGGTGGCTCGGGCATCTGTTTCAGATGCCTCCGGGACATCTCCCTGGGGAGGTGTTCTGGACATGCCCCACCGGGAATAGACCCCGGGGAAGACTCAGGACACGCTGGAAAAACTTTGTCTCTCGGCTGACCTCGGAATGCCTCGGGATCCCATCGGAAGAGCTGGAGGAAGTGTCTGGGGAGAGGGAAGTCTGGGCATCCCTGCTTAGACTGCTGCCCCCGCGACCCAGCTCCGGATAAGCGGAAGACAATGATGATGATATTTGTTGGTGTCTATCATCATATAAAAAATTGCCAAAAGCTTTAAATTAGTCTTTTTTTATTTTTGAAATTTATATTGCAAAAGTTGTGCCACATATTGTTCTTTAATTAATACAGATCAATAAAATTAATGCAAAGAGTAGCCAAACTCGTGTATGTTGGAGCTTATTATGTAACTTATATGAGGGGGCAGGACCTATCGGGTTTATTTGCTGAATAAGTTATAAGTTTTGGTTTATAACCCATTTCTGTGGTTGAATATACAGATTTTGCAATTGAGTAAAGCTATTTTCTTTATTCTTCAGCACAGCTGACTACTAAGCAATGCAGAGAATGTGGCAGTCACAAGAATGTACATGAGGAAAACATGTGTAGAATATTAGCTATGATGTTTATATCAATCTTCATCAAAACTAATTGTTGCTTGAATAGAATCTACTAGAATTTTTCTCCTGCAGGAAATGGACCCATACTATCATGTTGTAAGCAAACCAGCAAAGTCAAGGTCAGAGTTACAGATATTGAGAGCTATGAATATGAAAAACCACCATGTTATTTCGAAGTTGTAAAGTGAGTAAATTCATTTTAATTTTGATATATAGAATATTTTAATTTGAATAAGAAAATTAGGGTGTAAAGTTTTCCATGAAACGTTCACAGGTTTATTTTGAGAAATGGCAGAGTGATATGTTCTGATCCGAAGGACCCTTGGACCCAACAAGCCATCAAGGCACTGTATAGAAGAACAACCCAAAAAACACCCACAACTCTACCGACATGGATCCCTCCAGTTACAAAACCTAGAATATGGGCAAAACCCACTACATGCACATCTTTACCAAGAACACCAACTACATGGAAACCAACCACCTCAGCAACACAGACTCCTACCACCAAATAGACATTGACATTAGAGCATTCACCAACTATCAAAAAGACATTAACATTAGAGCATCTACCAACTACGAAAGAGACATCTATGACAACCACCAAGTTACCACTATGGACAACAACAACAAGCACCACTGAGAGAGAATTTAATGAAAGATCAAGTGCCTTGAGAACACCCAGTAATACAGCGACACGTCTACAAGCTGGAAACTGGAGAGACTCCACTATAACACCTACAGTAGAGATAAATAACGATCTCACAGCATAACATCTACAACATACATCATCCATCACCAGCGCTGAAATCGTCTCAGAAAACCAAAACATAGAACAACAAAAAAAACAAAAAAAAGCCAACTGGGATATCACAAATCACAGAGAAGGAAATGAAAGATTTCAACTGGACTGAACGTTTTTGTCTGAAGTCAGAGACAGAAGAAACATGGTAAGGTTACAATGATTAGCTTAAATTAATTTTATAAATGAAGTTTTAATTATTAATAATTTTGTTTAAAAAAAAAGTTGTTTTTTAGTCACATGGATTTGTATCTTTACTGAAAAGGAAGTACATTTGTAAATTAGTCTATTAGTCTAAATTTATATTAGAAAATAGAAACATAACACAATGCTTAAATATGTTATGATCAAGCCAAAACCATGTGTGACTAAAACTAGAGGAATGTTTTTAGAATATGCTTTTGTGTGTATTTTTGGATGTGGTTTGAAACTTCCTTAATTATACATTCACAAGATTAAACATGTAATCCTAAATTCAATCATTCATATGTATACTGCTGTTTTAAATTGTGCAATACAAAGAAGTGTTAAAAAATAATAAAATAAATAGTTTAAATGCAGCAAACTATAACTGCTGTGGTATTTAGTCATCAAAATATATCCTGTTTCAAATGTGTAAAAACAGTTACAATAACATTTCATTCATTCATTCATTGTCTTCCGCTTATCTAGAGCTGGGTCGCAGGGGCAGCAGTCTAAGCAGGGATGCCCAGACCGCCCTCTCCCCAGACACTTCCTCCAGCTCTTCCAGAGGGACCCCGAGGCGTTCCCAGGCCAGCCGAGAGACATAGTCTCTCCAGCGTGTCCTGGGTCTTCCCCGGGGCCTCTTCCCGGTGGGGCATGCCCGGAACACCTCTCCAGCGAGACGTCCCGGAGGCATCCGAAACAGATGCCCGAGCCACCTCAACTGCCCCCTTTTGATGTGGATAAGCAGCGGCTCTTCTCCGAGCTCCTCCTGGGTGACAGAGCTCCTTACCCTATCTCTAAGGGAGCTCCCCGCCACCCTACAAAGGAAGCTCATTTCGGCCGCTTGTATCCAGGATCTTACCCTTTTGGGTCATGACCCAGAGCTCATGACCATAGGTGAGAGTAGGAACGTAGATTGACTGGTAAATCGAGAGCTTTGCCTTCCGGCTCAGCTCCTTCTTCACCACAACAGACTGGTACATAGACCACATTACTGCTGCCGCTGCACCGATCCGTCTGTCAATCTCATGATCCATCCTTCCCTCACTCGTAAACAAGACCCCGAGATACTTAAACTCCTCCACTTGAGGAAGGACCGCATCTCCAACCTGGAGGGTGCAAGCCATCTTTTTCCAGTTGAGAACCATGGCATCCGATTTGGAGGTGCTGACCCTCATCCCATCCGCTTCACACTCAGCTGCAAAATGCCCCAGTGCATGCTATATGTCCAGGCTTGAAGGAGCCAACAGGACAACATCATCTGCAAAAATCAGCGATGAAATACTGTGGTCCCCAAACCGGACTCTCTCCAGCCCCTGGCTGTGCCTAGAAATTCTGTCCATAAAAACAATGAACAGAACCGGTGACAAAGGACAGCCCTGTCGGAGTCCAACATGCACTGGGAACAGATCTGACTTACAGCTGGCAATGCTAACCAAGCTCCTGCTCCGGTTATATAGAGATCAAACAGCCCTTAACAGAGGGCCACGGACCCCGTACTCCCAGAGCACCTCCCACAGAATGCCACAAGGGACACGGTCGAAAGCCTTTTCCAAGTCCGCAAAACACATGTGGACTGGTTGGGCAAACCCCCACGAACCCTCGAGCACCCTGTGGAGGGTATAGAGCTGGTCCAGTGTTCCACGACTAGGTCAAAAACCGCATTGCTCCTCCTGTATCCAAGGTTCAACTAACGGTCGGACTCTCCTCTCCAGTACTCTGAAATAGACTTTCCCTGGGAGGCTGAGGAGTGTGATTCCCCCTATAGTTGGAACACACCCTTCGGTCCCCCTTCTTAAAAAGAGAATACAATAACATTTATTAAATACATTTTTTTTCTTGTGTTTTTGTTCTGTCATTTTTACCCATGTGGAAATAAATTGATCTGAATTTAAGTGGGTTTAAAATATCAGTAAGAATTGATTTGGATAGTCATCTTTAGACAATCTACAGTGTAAACTACAGTTGAGGCTGAAAGATTACATATGCGCCTAGTCTAATGATTTAAGAGCTCAAATGTTTCACAACTTCATACTTTTCTTGTGACCATACATCTACTTTGTTCACATCAAAGTTCATTATAAAACAGGGAAGTACAAACATCGTTTAATTCACTATATCAGGACTCCAATATGTCTTTACATACATACAGAACTTTATATACACAAAGTTGACCGTCTCATTTAGTCAGGAATATTCCAGAAATGTATGTAGTGACTTCATAATCAATTCAAAATGCTGAAGTGGTGATGTAGAGAGGGACGGGCCTGCTAGGTTTGTGGGTTGAGAGAGCTTTCTGCAACTAACACTCTTTTGGGTTCTAACTGGTTGGATAAATATACAGTGTCAAAGAACAAAATGAAGCTGAATTATTTTGGTGTGTTGCTGTTTACCATGCAATGGATAGGCAGCATGGTAACAGGTGAGTTTTAAAGCTTGTCTCTTTTGCTCAGTAGTTCTGTAGTTAATTTATTAGAGACAAAGTCTGTAAGGTTCTGTCTGTGCAAAGATAAAATATAAGCAATAATATTTATTGTTTAGTTAAAGATTTGTAGAATTTTCTCCTGCAGGAAGTGGAGCCCCAATTTCATGTTGTACTGAAACCAGAAGAATCAGAGTCAATGTTGTAAATATTATATGCTATGAGCATGAATATCCACCATGTTATATTGGAGCTGTAAGGCAAGTAAGACTCTTTAAATGTATTCTAATTTTGATATTAATGTGAATGCTATATATATTATTTTTTAACATGGATGACAAATTAATTAATAAAATGGAATCTATCAAAAATGTTCACAGGTTTTAGGCAAAATATGCTCTGATCCGGAGGACCTTTGGGTGAAACATGCCATTAAGGCAGTGGATAGAAGAACAACCCAAAAAACACCTGTGACTCCACCAACATGGAGTTCTCCAGTCACTAAACCTAGAATATGGACAAAACCAACTAAATGCATATCTTTATCAGGAATACCTAATACAACATCCACCAACTCAACAACACAGACCCCTACAACCTTTACAACTACTAAAGAGACACTGACACCAGCACATCTACCAACTACCAAAGGGACATCTATGACAACTTTGGAGCTACCAAGTGCCATGAGAACACCTGATAATACACCAACACAAACATCTACAAGCTTGACCACTGGAAATTGGACAGAATCCACTACAACACCCACACCTACACTAGAGACAAGTAAACATACAGATCTCACTGTGACTGTGACTGACAGCACAACATGTACAAAACACACCAATCATACATCACTGATGCTGGAATCTTCTCAGAAAACCAAAATGCAGAACAACAAAAAAACGAAAAAGGCAACTGGGATATTCCAAACCCCAGAGAAGAAAAGGGAAGTTCTTGACTGGAGTGAACATTTTTGTATGCAGTCAGAGACAGAAGAAACATGGTTTTGTAACAATGATTAGTTTTAATTAAGTTGTTGTTTTTTTTAGTTACATTGATTTGTACTTTACTAAAAAGAATGTGGGGGCACAGTGGCTTGGTGGTTAGCATGTTTGCCTCACACCTCCAGGGTTGGGGGTTTGATTCCCACCTCTGCCATGTGTGTGGTTTGCATGTTCTCCCCCTGCCTCGGGGGTTTCCTCCCCCAGTCCAAAGACATGCATTGTAGGTTGATTGGCATCTCTAAATTGTCTGGAGTGTGTGTGCCTTGCGATGAGTTGGCACTCCGTCCAGGGTGTATCCTGCCTTGATGCCCAATGATGCCTGAGATAGGCACAGGCTCCCTGTGACCCAAAAGTAGATCGGAAAAGCAGTAGGCAATGAATGAAAAGTTTGTATGTTTTACCAGAAGCTTAGAAGAAAAAATTAATGTAATGCAAGCCTTATATACGTCATTAGCAAGCCAACAACCATGTGTGACTAAAACTAGTAATATTTGCTTGTGTGTGTATGTTATTTGCTAAATTTTCCTGTCAAAATGAGTCATTTTAGTTTCATTCAATTCAGTTCAATTGTATTTGTATAGTGCTTTTAACAATGGACACTGCTGTCTGCAATACTGTAGTGCAAAGAAGTGGTATCAAATATATCCAGCAAACTGCCACTGCTGTGGTTCGTAGTGTACAAAACGTACTGAAAGAATGTCCTGCATAGCAGAAGCCCTGGATGTTTTCTGCTGATTGGTAAGCTCTTGGAAGAGTGTTTTTTAGTCACATGAAACAGAAATTTAACCTTTTGGCCATAATGTTCACAACTATGTATTTAGAGGGAAGAGTCTGAGGTTCTTGTGAAGCATGGTGGTGGGAGCGCCGTGTTGTCATTTGGACTGGTGCACTTCAGCGCTTGCAAGGATGAAATAAAATTATAGGATTAAGGACAAATTGCCACTCTGATTTTAAATAGCAAAATATATCCTGATTCAGTGGTCTCAGCAGTGTATGCAAAAAAAACAAAACAAAAATAAACATAACATTCTTTAAAAAAAAGACAACTTGTTGTCCTGTATTTTATTCCGTCATTTTTACACTTGTGGAAATAAATATGTTTAAATTTAACTAAAAGTTTACATATATGTAAACTACAAATATGTTATTATATTAAGAAATGCTAAGAAAAAAAGGAATTAGTTTTCTAAATATTTCTTTGATTTTAAAAATTATCCCTTAGAAGTCTTGCTATAAAAACAAGTTTTAATACAGTGTACAAATGTAGCCTTCGATACATTAAAAATTTAACACAATGCAGTGTAACTTCAAAACCTGCTTTATTACACCTTTGAAAACCTTGAAAAAAAGGCCACTTTAATCACAAATTATTCTCAAAATTAGTGGCTGTGGCAAAGCAATTCAAATGACTAAATAACCTTAAGCTTCAGGATAAACGTGTTTAACTGAATAAACAAAACATTTATATAACATTAAAAAAAACTAAATGAGTCACTCAGAGAACTACTTACGATTTCTTTTTATGGGGGACCTTCCCCGTCCGCTTTGACAGGACTTGTCCACCCTTGGTGCATTTTTCAGAATTTATACCAGTGGACTGCCTGAAAAACAAATGTGTACATTCAGAATTAGTGTGGGTAAAAGTTTACATAACGAGAATGTGAAGAGAAATGAATATATGAATCTAAGCATCTAACCTCTGAATGAATTCCAACTTGGCTGGATGCCCTCACAGATGATTTGCCACTGAAAACTGATCATCCATTTATGAATGCAGCTTCCTGGTTTTCCACCTAAAACATTCCAAAGAAAAAACAATATCAGCAGTCACATAACATATAAATCTTCTACTGACAGATTGCAAATGAATGCTAGGCAAACTGAATTCATTTTACCTAGTCACAGAGCCTTGTTCTTTAAACATAACAAATGCATTTCAAAATGTTTATTGTGGACTGGTCTGGACAGACACTGCAGTCAACACGTGTATATACTGTGTATTGTGAAATTGTTGCTGCAATTTTTATGATTTATTTAACTCAATATTTTTGCTCAATATAGTTGAAGGTTTAAAGGGCATTGGTGGCTCAGTGGTAGGTTTCTTGCCTATCATGTGGAAGGCCCGGGTTTGATTCCCAGCCAATGCCTCAACCCCAGCCACTGGATGCAGTGCCAGTCCCAAGCCCAGAAAAATGGGAAGGTTGCATCAGGAAGGGCATCCGGTGTAAAACATTTGCCAAGTTGTTGTGCAGACCAGTTGGTCCGCTGTGGCGACCCCGAACAGGGAGCAGCCGAAAGCAACTTCTTCTTCTATAGTTGAAGGGTTAAAAAAGTTTAAAAATTTAGTAATTAATTAGTCACCCTCACCTTCAAAGACTTTTCATTTTCAAAACACAAATGAAGCTATTTTTATTATTCTTTCACCATTTCTGTTCATCCATTAAAAGTCCAGTCAAATCCATGCTAAATGGAAACTCAAACGCGCTAGCCTGACAGACGAGAACAAACCTCATTGGTTCTCACATGTCAAGCAAGCATGTTTGAGCTTATTTGCTCTATGTGTGCTCAATGAGGAATGTTTATACATGAATAAACAAAATGAAATTCATACATTTACAATAACTTTATGAACTTTTTGAAGCATCAAAGATTTTTTTGGACTTTCAATTGATGAACAAAAATGAAAGAATTTTAATAATATATTCATTTGTTTTCCAAAGATGAATGAAAGTTTTAAAAGAGAAGTTAACTTGCAGAACAAAAATTTACAGATAATGTACTCACCCCCTTGTCATCCAAGATGTTCAAGTCTTTCTTTCTTCAGTTGTAAAGATTTTTTTTTATTTTATTTCAGAATTTCTCTCTATATAGTGGACTTCTAGTTCTAGATTTAGTACAGTGGCTAGATTGACAAAACATCAGATATCTGAAGAGAGTACTCCATCACAGTTTAATAGTGAGGACTTTATGAACTTCTTCACCGACAAAATCGATAGTATCAGGAATAAAATAATGGATGTTCAACCTTTGACAACATCCGATGATCTAGTCCAACCTAAAGCTCCACATTCAAAGCTACAATGCTTTACAGATATAGGGAAGGAAGAGCTGTATAAACTTATCACCACGGCTAATTCAACAACATGTTTGTTAGATCCAATTCCAACTAGATTACTGAAAGAAGTGATACACACAGCTGGAGACCCTCTCCTCAAAATTATTAATTCCTCGTTATATTTAGGTCACGTCCCTAAACCTTTCAAGCTAGCAGTTATTAAGCCTCTTCTTAAGAAACCTAAACTAGACCCTAATGACTTATTAAATTACAGACCGATTTCAAACCTTCCTTTTATATCTAAAATATTAGAAAAGGTTGTGTCTACTCAATTATGCTCCTTCTTACAGGAAAACAATATCCTTGAAGAATTTCAGTCAGGTTTCAGGCCCCATCATAGTACAGAAACTGCACTAGTTAAGATCACAAATGACTTGTTTTTAGCTTCGGACCAAGGCTGCATCTCAATATTAGTCTTACTTGATCTTAGTGCTGCATTCGACACTATAGATCATAACATTTTCATAGATCGCTTACAAAATTACATATGTATTCAAGGACAAGCATTAAAATGGTTTAGATCCTACCTGTCTGATCGATACCATTTTGTAGATTTAAATGGAGAAATGTCCAGTGTAATGACAGTGAAATATGGGGGTCCCACAAAGATCAGTTTTAGGACCTCTGCTTTTCTCAATATACATGCTTCCCTTAGGCAAAATCATTAGAAGGCATGGGATTATTTTCCATTGTTACGCTGACGATACACGATTATATATCTCATCAAAACCAGATGAAATATCTAAACTGTCTAGATTAACAGAGTGCATTAAAGATATTAAAGACTGGATGACTGATAATTTTCTATTACTAAATCCTGATAAGATGGAGATATTACTGATTGGTCCAAAAACCAGTACACAGAAGCTCTCACAATTCAACCTGTACTTAGAAGGATGTTCTATTACTAATAGCTCTACAGTGAAAGACCTGGGCGTAATTTTAGACAGCAGTTTGTCCTTTGAAAATCATATTTCCAATATTACAAAAATAGCCTTCTTCCACCTCAGAAATATCGCCAAGCTTAGGAACATTTTATCTGTATCTGATACAGAAAAGCTAGTTCACGCATTCATGACCTCCAGACTGGACTATTGTAATGAATTATTAGGTAGTTGTCCTGCATCTTCAATAAACAAGCTACAGTTAGTCCAGAATGCAGCTGCCAGAGTCCTTACCAGGTCAAGAAAGTATGATCATATAACCCCAATATTATCATCCCTGCACTGGCTACCTGTTAAATTTAGAATTGACTACAAACTAGCACTACTTACATACAAGACCCTAAATGGTTTAGCTCCCACGTATCTAGCCAGTCTTCCAACATGTTACAATCCATCACGCTCCTTAAGATCTCGAAACTCCGGACTTCTGATAGTTCCCAGAATATCAAAGTCTACAAAAGGGGGTAGAGCTTTTTCGTATTTAGCTCCTAAACTTTGGAACAGTCTTCCTGACAGTGTTCGGGGCTCAGACACAGTCTCCCAGTTCAAACGTAGACTAAAGACATATCTCTTTAGCCAGGCATACACCTAATACATCCCATAACCTTGTGCTCCAGTACATCTGATTAAATACACATCATCATCTAGTGCCTGCTAATATTATGAATAGCAGCTACGCTAATTCCTTTCCATTTGTTTCCCTTCTTCTACCCATCCCCGAGTCACACAGAGATTGTGCCAGCTCCAGTGGCATCCAGAGATGGACCAGCTCCAGCCGGGTTCTGCTTTTTGAGGACTGGAGATTTCAAAGCGGCACTGCCAACACTATGTGGACATTTTACACATAACATTCTACACATGCTGTATCTGCATCACACAACTAATGCAGAAAGGACATTGTTCATATCACACTCTCCATGTGTCACCCAGATGAGGATGGGTTCCCTTTTGAGTCTGGTTCCTCTCAAGGTTTCGTCCTAATTCCATCTAAGGGAGTTTTTCCTTGCCACAGTCGCCTGAGTCACCTCAGGCTCGCTCACTAGGGAAAATTTTGTCTAACATCTAGGACTGTTTGTTTGTATGTTTATTGTTTTTTATGTTCTGTAAAGCTGTTTTAAGACAATGCTCTTTGTTAAAAGCGCTATACAAATAAAATTGAATTGAATTGAATTGAATTGAACTTCTATGCAAGCAATCCAAAAGCAATCCAAAATACAGCCAACATTAAATAAACAAAACAGCAACACTAGTAAAGAAAAACCTCTCTCAGAATACAGTTATGTACAAATTAGTACATAATTAGTACAAATAAACATTTTGTCTAATATACATTGAAGGTATATAGGCAATAAATGAAAAGATAGCAAGTTAAAATTAGCAAAAGAGATAACGATAATTTAAGCATGCTACGACATCAATCTGACTTCGATGCTAGTGTTTAGGCTTACTTTGCAGAAGAATTTATATTATCATGTTTGATTGAACTCACCTTGTAATCAGGGAATACCTGAATCAGGAATCCAGATCCAAACTATGATGCCGTTGGTACATTAACGGGTTTAGCACTGAAATGGACATATAAACAGTTACAATATCAGTTACATAACAGATAACATGAACATAACAGGATTATACTGTTAAAATTTTGCCGTAAATTAACAGCAATTTTTAACAGTGTGGTCTAAAGATGTACAAGCTCAGTTTCTTCTTGTGAACATTTTGCATCTCTTTTGGCAAATCAGACAGTGCGTCTACTCTTTCCATGTCAAAGGTCATTATAAAACAATGAACAATAAATAGCTTTTAATTCACTATATTAGAACTCCAGTGGGTCAGAACTTTATATACACCAAGTTGACTGTCTCAGTTAGTCTGGAAGATTCCAGAAATTGATGTAGTAACTTTATAATCAATTCAAAATGCTGAAGCTGTGATGTAGAAAGGGGCAGGCCTGCTAGGTTTGTGGGTTGAGAGAGCTTTCTGCAACTAACACTCTTTTGGGTTCTAACTGGTTTGATGAATATACAGTGTCGAAGAACAAAATGAAGCTGAATTATTTTGCTGTGTTGCTGTTTACCATGCAATGGACAGGCAGTATGGTAACAGGTGAGTTTTAAAGCTTGTCTCTTTTGCTCATTAGTTCTGTAGTTAAGCTTGTGGTGTCTATTTTCAGTTTGCTTTGCTTTGTATGTTGTAGAGAGTGTGCGGTGGTCCAGGGAATTTATTAGAGAAAACGTGTGTAAGTTTGTGTCTGTGCAAGGATACAATATAAGCAATAATATGTATTGTTTAGTTGAATATTTGTAAAAGAGAAGTACAAAGAAGTGGTCATTAAAACCTATAAATAAATGTCTAGGAATATAAATGTCTAGGATAATAAATATCCAAAATATATATCCAAATATATCCAGCAAACTGCTACTGCTGTGGTTCGTAGTGTACAAAACATTATATAAGAATGCCCTGCATAGCAGAAGCCCTGGATGTTTCTGCTGATTGGTAAGCTCTTGGAAGAGTGTTCTTTAGTCACATGAAACTGAAATTTAACCTTTTCGCTATAATATTCACAACTATGTATTTAGAGGGAAGAGTCTGAGGTTCTTGTGAAGCATGATGGTGGGAGCACTGTGTTATCATTTGGATTGGTGCACTTCAGTACTTGCATGGATTGAACAAGCTCCTTAATCCACCAGAAAATGGTTACATTTCTACAGTGCAATGTTCATATGTATTGTTTTTTATTATGCTTTACAAATGGTGAGACAATGCACAACACAAATCTACTCACCTATCAATACCTCCATAAAGACTACAAATTATCCAAGGCCTCACATTGGCAGGTAATGTGCTGATTTGTCAAAAAAGAATATTATTATGTATCATATTTTATATCATATATCATATCATATATATCATATCTTATTATAAGAATCATTATGTATCATGTGACTTGGCCAAAACACCTGCACTGGGCCATAGATGTAGAAAACAGTAGCTGTATCCTTTGTTGTTAAAGTGTAGTGCTCTATCATTGGTCAGATCTTCAGCCATCTGATTGCAGTGCTGTTGCAGCAAGAAGTGATTGACTTTGTGCTTCTGTTTGGATTCATTTTTCAATGAGTTTATGAATCTACTGGATGAGGTGACTATGCTTTTGGTGGACATAATGTATCCTACCAAGTGTCTAAGTTTCAAGAACATCAAGCACTGCAACAAGACATTTCTGTTTATTGCCCATCTGCAGCTCAACATGCCACCTCAATGCTGCTTCCTCTCTTTAAAATTTTGAGGCTCTACATGTGTGGTTTCTTCATCTAAACCTAAATAAAGTGTAAAAATAGCAGCAACCATTAGCACAGGTGGTAAGCTGACTTTCTTGTGTAGATCATTTGATCAGACCTGTTTTCTGTCCAGACCGACTTACATAACTGTTAGTGCAGATATGTAGACAGAAGAATACCATCAAGCTGATCACCAAAACTGATCAAGTTAATAAAACATTTTAAAATCAGCGATTATTTCAGTGCTTTAGTGAAAAATTGGCCTTTTGAAAGTACTTCATTTGAATGTACAGAATGACAAACAACTGTATGTGAGATATTTTGAAAGACATTAAAATAAGTAATTAGTACAAGAAACCTACATTATGAACCATGTTCAATGAATTTATTTAAATAATCATTTTAGTATTGTATTTCAACTTATACCCTTGCTTAGGTATTTTACTCTGAATTAAATAGTATGGGGTTAAAGCACGTTTAACTGTGACAATAGCATCAAGTTTCCCTATTACCCCTAATATTCCACTTCAAGGGTCTTTCTCATTGTAGAATTACTAGTTAGTTTCCAGTGTACACTGATCTTTTCCTGTGCCTGAGTGTGGTGTAAGTGGGTCTATGTAGCACTGCCACTGGCACTCGGCTGCCAGAGGGACCCCTCGCCCGAGTTTCAAAGAACCACTTCCAGGTTTGCAAACATATAAGGAACGTTCGCACAATGTATCGACGCGAAGTATTGTTCACAACTGACTTTACCAGGCCGATTCCTGTTCTGCTATTGAGTATTTGCTTTCTGTGTATCAACCCATGCCTGTTTCCTGTTTTTCGGAATTATTGGATCACGTTTGGATTTAAGATAAGATAAGATAAGATAAGATAAGCCTTTATTCATCCCACAGTGGGGAAATTTCCATGTTACAGCAGGAAGAAAAAAAGGAAAAAAGTGCAAATACGAAGCAGAAAAATTAAAAAATCTATATAAATACAGAAGAAAAATAAAATAACAATAATAGTAATTTCACAAACAAACAAACAACCATTTGCACTCAGTTATTACACATCTTAAATTGTTGTTGTTATTGCACTGTTGATATTGCACAGAATTTTAATTATTGTAACTGCACAGTTTTAAAAAAATATCACACACAACAATGTGTATTATGATGACAGGTTATTTCACAGTTATAACAGTATAAAAATCAGTATAACTGACAGTATAACTGGTTCCCGGAGAGCAGCTCTGATTGTAAACTCTAATAGCAGTAGGGAGAAAAGACCTTCTGTATCGCTTCTTCAGACATTTACGATGTAACAGTCTGTAACAGAAGGAGCCTCTCAGGGGGTGCGAGTCGTTCCCCACCTCCTGTACTGTGCAGGGGCATCCCCAGAATTGGGTTGGCCTTCCTGATTAGCTTGTCCAGTCTCTTCCTGTCTGCAGTAGAGATGCTGCTGCACCAGCAGACCACGCCATAGGAGATGGCTGACGCCACCACAGAGTCAAAAAAGGTCTTCAGTAGTGCTCCCTGCTCTCCAAAAGACCATAGTCTCCTCAGCAGAAAGAGTCTGCTCTGTCCTTTCTTGTAGATTGCACCTGTGATATCTGTCCAGTCCAGTTTGTTGTTCAGATGAACACACAGGTATTTATAGGAATAGACTCCTTGTCACTTTATTGGATTGTATTCACAGATTCATGACCATGCTTGCCTGTCGGTGGTTCTAGGAAATAGTTCGTTGATTTGGACTTGATTGCTTTGCTTCTGCACATGGATCCTAATCTACCTGTAGGCGTGGCGCCGTTACAGTCTAGGTGACAATGAGGGGAGGGGGCTGCTAGGGTAGTGGGTTAAGACCTCCCTCTCTTTTCTATATACTTTTCTGGGTTGAAAGAAGTTTGTACAGTATATGTGAGAGAGTGCAAGAGGACAAGATGAAGCTGAATTACTTTGTCGGCGGTCTTTTGGTCATGCTGTGTACCGTTGCTGTTCGTACAGGTGATTTTTTAAATGTTTTTCTCTTTTTAGTTTAGTTCAGAAGTGAGCACTGTGGTTTAAGCCTAAGTTTCCTTTACACTGTGCTATGAAGAGAGTATGTAGTGGTCACAGTTTCAGAAAGAGAAAGTGCATAATACTGCGACGTTTAAGGGTAATGTGTTAGAGTTATTGTTCAGATGAAATCTAATTGCTTTTTCTCCAGTAGGAAATGGACTCGCAATATCATGTTGTATAAAAACCAGCAAAATCAGGCTCAACGTTGAAAACATCACGAGCTACATACTTGAAGAACCACCATGTTATGTAAAAGCTATCAGGCAAGTAAGATTTTTTTTATATTTTTTTTCTTTTTATATTAAAAGATGATTTTTCTTGTTTTTATCTTTAGTAGTATATGTAAAAGAGTATGAAGAAATTTGCAATGCATACCATTAAATGTAATTGCTAACTATTGAAAATGTCATTTTATAGGTTTGTATTGAAAAATGGCAAAGTAATATGTTCTCATCCAGAGGATCCTTGGGCCAAGCAGGCCAAAGAGAAAATAGATAGAAGAAATACAACAAAAGCACCCAAAACTCCAACATCTTCAAATTCTGCAATTGTGACAGATACAACTAAAAGCACATCACCTGGAACAACTACACAAATCACAGTTACCATGACAACATCGAAGGTACCATCAACCACATGGGAACCAACAACAACTTGCATCACTCATACAGCCTCAACCAAAGAATTTCCTAGGAATACCAGAAAACCACAGCGCTGGACGACAACAAGTCAAATTACGACCATTACGGAAAGGGAGACAGTTACGCCTGAAACAACACCGTCCATGACCAGAACATCCTCAACCAAAACACTGCCTAGGAATACCAGAAAGCCACAGCATGGGACAACAACAAAGCAAATAGTGACCATTAAGCAAAGGAACACACTTGAAACTGAAGGCATCTTGGATACAACAGCAAAAACCAGACTGACCACAACAACACCTAAAGGAATGCAAATTCCAACAGTGAAGACGACAACAAAGATGACTACTAAAATGGACAGTACACCATTGATAACTGAAGAAACATGGTACTGTTATGATGATTAGCTAAAATTTATTTGTTGTTTTTTTAGTCGCATGTTTTTTATCTTTACTGAAAATGAGGTACATTTGTAAATTTTCTAAAGTTTTACGCAGAGACTATAAATGTAACGCAGTGCTTATATATGTCAAGATCAAGCCAACAAGGGTGCGACTAAAACAAGTAATATTTGCCTGTGTGTGTATGTTATTTGTTAAATTTTACTGTCACAAGAAGAAATATTTAATCCATTAAATTGCAAAAGAATAAAAAAAAAAGAAATATATATGATTTTAGTCAATCATTCATATTTAAACTGCTTTCTGCAATACTGTGGTACAAAGAAATGGTCAATAAAAATCAAGTATATCCAGCAAACTGCTACTGCTGTGTTTCTTAGTGTACAAAACATATCCTGTTTCAATGGTATCAGTGATATGTGTAAACAGTTACCATAACATTCATTAAATAAAATAATAATAATAATAATAATAATAATAATAATAATAATAATAATAAAAGTTTGTTGTGTATTTTTTCATGTCATTTTTACCCATGTGAAAATAAATTGATCTGAATTTAATTGGGTTTAAAATATTAGTAAGAATTCATTTGGATAGACCTTGACATGCATCTAGTCTAAAGATATAGAAACTCAGTTTATTCACAACTCCACACTTTTCTTGTGACCATGTTTTATATCTTTTGGCAGAACAATTCGTCTACTTTCACTTCAGAGTTTTTTGTTTGTTTTATTGTTTGTTGGTTTTCTTAAATAGTCAACTACAAATATTCTTTAATTCATTATATCAGAACTCTAGTGTCAGAACGTTATATACACCAAGTTGACCGTCTCATTTAGTCTGGAAGATTCCAGAAATTGATAAAATGTGTTTTTGATATCACGGCCTGAATGGCTGTCCTCTGGATGTTTGCTGGTGATTGGTAAGCTCTTGGAAAAGTGCTCTCTAGTCACATGAAACAGAAATTTAACCTATTGGCCATAATGTTCACAACTATGTATTTAGAGGGAAGTGTCTGAGTTTCTTGTGAAGCATGGTGGTGGGAGCACTGTGTTGTGAAATGGACTGGTGCACTTCAGCGCTTGCAGGGATGAAACACAATTATAGGAGTAAGGACAAACTGTTAATTTATTGATGAGCTACTAAACCTCAGCGATCATAAACTAGAGTATCGTAAAGAAAAATAGGGACAGACTGATGTGTGGTGTGACCAAATGACCAGAAGACATCTCAAAATCTATACAGTTCAAAAGAACAAGATGACGCTGAATCACTTTGCTGTGTTGTTTGTCATGCAGTGGATAGGTGCCATGTGTAGAGGTGAGTTGTAAAGTGAATCTGATGAAAACAGAATCTGATGAAGAAACAAGCAAAAGACAGCTGGGATAAGCTCTTGACCGGATTGAATATTTTTGTCAGCAGTCAGAGACACAAGAAATACGGTACTGTTATGGTGATTCGCCTAAATTTATTTGATATTTTCTAGTCACATGGCTCTGTATTTTTAAAAAGGAATAAAGAGTGGCTTACACATGCATTTAGTCCTTTTAGTCAATCATTTATATTGCTGTCTTCAATATTGCAGAACAGAATAAGTGGTCAATTTAAATAAATAAAGTAATTAAATAGATTTATTTATTTATTTATTGGTCAAAATGCTACTCTGAGTTTAAGTGGCAAATTATATCCTGTTTCCGTGGTGTCAAGACTGTGTGCAAAAAAATATCCATAACATACAATTTTAATAAAATTTTTTTTTTTTTATTTAAAAACCTGTTGTCCTGTATTTTATTCTGTCACTTTTACACTTGTGGAAATAAACATTTTTAAATTAAAAGTTTACATGCACCTAGTCTAAAGATGTACAAGCTCAATTTGTTCTTGTGAACATTTTGCATTTCTTTTGGCAAGTCAAACAGTGCATCTACTCTGTTCATGTCAAAGGTCATTATAAAACAGTGAACAATAAATAGCTTTTAATTCATTAGATTAGAACTCTAGTAGGTCAGAAAGTTATATACACCAAGTTGACCGTCTCAGTTAAGTCTGGAAGATTCCAGAAATTGATGTAGTAACTTTATAATCAGTTCAAAATGCTGAAGCTCTGATGTAGAAAGGGGCGGGCCTGCTAGGTTTGTGGGTTGAGAGAGCTTTCTGCAACTAACACTCTGTTGGGTTCTAACTGGTTTGATGAATATACAGTGTCGAAGAACAAAATGAAGCTGAATTATTTTGCTGTGTTGCTGTTTACCATGCAATGGACAGGCAGTATGGTAACAGGTGAGTTTTAAAGCTTGTCTCTTTTGCTCATTAGTTCTGTAGTTAAGCTTGTGGTGTCTATTTTCAGTTTGCTTTGCTTTGTATGTTGTAGAGAGTGTGCGGTGGTACAGGGAATTTATTAGAGAAAACGTGTGTAAGTTTGTGTCTGTGCAATGATAAAATATAAAAAATAATATTTATTTTTTAGTTTAATATTTGTAGAACTTTTCTCCTGCAGGAAGTGGACCCGCAATTTCATGTTGTACTGCGACCAGTAGAGTCAGAGTCAACGTTGTAAATATTGTGAATTATGTGCATGAAAAACCACCATGTTATCTCGGAGCTATAAGGCAAGTAAGACTATTTAAATTTATTTTAATTTTGATATTGATGTGTATGTTATATAGATTATTTTTAACATTTATGACAAATTAAGTTGTACAGTTTTCCATAAGATGGAATCTATCAAAAATGTTCACAGGTTTATTTTGAGAAATGGCAAAATGCTATGCTCTGATCCGGAGGACCCTTGGGCGAAACATACCATGAATGAACTGAATAGAGGACCAATTGAAGAAAATCACAAAACCTAGAATATGTACAGAACCCACTAAATGCACATCTTTACCAGGAAAACCTACAACAACACCTTCAACATTGGAACCAACCATTTCAACAACACAGACTCCTACAGCCTACAGAACAACAACAAGCACCACAGAGAGATTATTTAATGAAAGAACAAATGCTATCGACCGGACTGAACGTTTTTGTCTGCAGTCAGAGACAGAAGAAACACGGTACTGTTACGATGATTAGTTTAAATTAATTTGTTGTTTTTTTAGTCACAAGGATCTGTATCTTATTTGAAAAGTATGTATATTTGTAAATTCTTCTTTAAATGTTTGACCAGAAGTTTATAAGCAGAAAAAATAAATGTAATGCAATGATTATATGTGTCATGATCAAGCCAACAACCATGTATGACTAACACTAGTAAGGTTTGCTTGTGTGTATATGTTATTTGCTAACTTTCACTGTCACAATATTCTTTTATTCAAAAGAATAAAAAAATGTCATATTCGATTTTAGTCATTTTAGTTTCATTCAGTTCAATTCAATGTTATTTGTATAGCGCTTTTAACAATGGACATTGTCTCAAAGCAGCTTTACATAAGTCAATCATTTATATTTAAACTGCTGTCTTCAATACTGTAGTGCAAAGAAGTGGTCATTAAAAATCAAATATATCCAGCAAACTGCCACTGCTGTGGTTCTTAGTGTACAAAATATGCTGGAAGAATGTCCTGCATAGCAGAAGCCCTGGATGTTTGCTGGTGATTGGTAAGCTCTTGAAAGAGTGTTCTCTAGTCACATGAAAGAGAAATTTAACCTTTTGGCCATAATGTTCACAACTATGTATTTAAAGGGAAGAGTCTGAGGTTCTTGTGAAGCATGGTGGTGGGAGCATTGTGTTGTTAGTTGGACTGGTGCACTTCAGCACTTGCATAAATGAAACAAAATTATAGGATTAAGCACAAGCTGCTAATCTATAGATGAGCTACTAAACCTCAACGATCATAAACTTAAAGTATCGTAAAGAAAAATAGGGACAGACTGATGTGTGGTGTGACCACATGACCAGTAGACATCAGAAAGCATGCAAAGCACTGAAGCTGTGAGGTCTAAAAGGCAGGGCCTGCTAGGTTTGTGGGCTGAGACCTTTTTTGCAAGTAACACTCTTTTGGGTTATAACTCATTTCTACTGATAAATATATACAGCTCAAAACAAGATGAAGCTGAATCACTTTGCTGTGTTGTTTGTCATGCAGTGGATAGGTGCCATGTGTAGAGGTGAGTTGTAACGTGTTTGATTCTTCAGCTCAGTAGTTCACAAGTCGTAGTTTGTTTGCTTTGTGTGATATTTGCTGTAGTAACATAAATTAATGGTAGAAAAAATCCTGTAACTTTGTGACAGTGCAAGGATAAAACATTAGCTATGAGATTTACACCAATTATTTTGTAATGATTTCTTGTTCAGTGAATATTTCTAAGCATTTTTTTCCTACAGGAAATGTACACTCACTATTTTCTTGTGTAAAAACCAGCAAAGTCAAGGTCAAAGTTTCAGAAATTGTGAGCTACATTGTTCAGGATAATACGCTATGTCCTATAAAAGCTGTAAGACAAGTAAGCTAACTGAATAAATTTTATTATTTAAAGTGACACACATTTTACAAACCCGATTCCAAAAATGTTGGGACACTGTACAAATTGTGAATAAAAACAGAATGCAATGATGTGGAAGTTTCAAATTTCAATATTTTATTCAGAATACAACATAGATGACATATCAAATGTTTAAACTGAGAAAATGGATCATTTTAAGGGAAAAATAAGTTGATTTTAAATTTCATGGCATCAACACATCTCAAAAAAGTTGGGACAAGTCCATGTTTACCACTGTGTGGCATCCCCCCTTCTTTTTATAACAGTCTGCAAACGTCTGGGGACTGAGGAGACAAGTTGCTCAAGTTTAGGAATAGGAATGTTGTCCCATTCTTGTCTAATACAGGCTTCTAGTTGCTCAACTGTCTTAGGTCTTCTTTGTCGCATCTTCCTCTTTATGATGGGCCAAATGTTTTCTATGGGTGAAAGATCTGGACTGCAGGCTGGCCATTTCAGTACCCGGATCCTTCTTCTACGCAGCCATGATGTTGTAATTGATGCAGTATGTGGTCTGGCATTGTCATGTTGGAAAATGCAAGGTCTTCCCTGAAAGAGACCACGTCTGGATGGGAGCATATGTTGTTCTAGAACTTGGATATACCTTTCAGCATTGATGGTGCCTTTCCAGATGTGTAAGCTGCCCATGCCACACGCACTCATGCAACCCCATACCATCAGAGATGCAGGCTTCTGAACTGAGCGCTGATAACAACTTGGGTTGTCCTTGTCCTCTTTAGTCCGGATGACATGGCGTCCCAGTTTTCCAAAAAGAACTTCAAATTTTGATTCGTCTGACCACAGAACAGTTTTCCACTTTGCCACAGTCCATTTTAAATGAGCTTTGGCCCAGAGAAAACACCTGCGCTTCTGGATCATGTTTAGATATGGCTTCTTTTTTGACCTATAGAGTTTTAGCCGGCAACGGCGAATGGCACGGTGGATTGTGTTCACCGAAAATGTTTTCTGGAAGTGTTCCTGAGCCCATGTTGTGATTTCCATTACAGTAGCATTGCTGTATGTGATGCAGTGCCGTCTAAGGGCCCGAAGATCACGGGCATCCAGTATGGTTTTCCGGCCTTGACCCTTACACACAGAGATTGCTCCAGATTCTCTGAATCTTTGGATGATATTATGCACTGTAGATAATGATAACTTCAAACTTTTTGCAATTTTTCTCTGAGAAACTCCTTTCTGATATTGCTCCACTATTTTTTGCCGCAGCATTGGGGGAATTGGTGATCCTCTGCCCATCTTGACTTCTGAGAGACACTGCCACTCTGAGAGGCTCTTTTTATACCCAATCATGTTGCCAATTGACCTAATAAGTTGCAAATTGGTCCTCCAGCTGTTCCTTATATGTACATTTAACTTTTCTGGCCTCTTATTGCTACCTGTCCCAACTTTTTTGGAATGTGTAGCTCTCATGAAATCCAAAATGAGCCAATATTTGGCATGACATTTCAAAATGTCTCACTTTCAACATTTGATATGTTATCTATATTCTATTGTGAATAAAATATAAGTTTATGAGATTTGTAAATTATTGCATTCCTTTTTTATTCACAATTTGTACAGTGTCCCAACTTTTTTGGAATCGGGTTTGTAAATTTCCAGGTTTCTTTTGAGGAATTACTTTACAATATGCTCTGATCCGCAATTGAGCTAAACATGCCATGAAGGTATTCAATGGAAGAACAATCCAAAAAATCCACACTACTGCAATGGCATGGTTCATATGGACTTGATGACTAAAAAGGAAATCAAAATCACTATGCCAACACTGACTTACAGCACGCTGTACAATTATACCTCATTGATGATGGGATCTTCTCGGAAAATCAACACACTTTCACAGAACCCCAAAAACATGTATGTCAACAGGTCAACACCATCTGTGGAACCAGTTCCCCAGAATGCACTTCAGGCCGCAGACATGGGCACTATGCCAACAAGAATACCACCAACCACCACTGACCCATTAACATATAAAAAATAGCACTTTAAATGATTCTTCAAACGTTTGCCCTATATATGTTGGGTTTTTTTTTCACAAATGTCTACATTTATCTGAATCTGAGAATTTGATATAAAAAAGGGTGTTTTAAGACTTACATAACTAGGATGGTTTGCTTTAGACACACTACATACTATGTATCAACAGATTAAAAATCTGATTTTTTAACATTTATGGGAATTTTTCAATTACAAACCCCACATTCTTAAATAAAATAATCAAATTCAGGTTAAAAAAATCACTCATTGGTTATTTGGGCATTTTTTGTATTATTTTTGAGATTTTTGAATTAGGGCATGGCCATTTTTGGTTAAAAAAATGAGATAATATGCCAAAGTATTCCCAAAGATATAGTCATAATTGAAAATAAATAACTTGGTAAATTCTTACAAATGGTAAGAAAAATGGAAAACATTTGTGAAATAAAAATGAGTAAACCCCATGTTTTTCAATGCACAACACAAATCTACTTACATATCAATACCTCCATAAAGACTACAAATTATCCAAGGCCTGACATTGGCAGGTAATGTGCTGATTTGTCAAAAAAGAATAGCTATACATTGCAAGAATCATTATGTATCATGTGACTTGGCCAAAACACCTGCACTGGGCCATGGATGTAGAAAACAATAGCTGTTTCCTTTGTTGTTAAAGTGTAGTGCTCTATCATCAGTCAGATCTTCAGCCATCTTATTGCAGTGCTGTTGCAGCAAGAAGTGATTGACTTTGTGCTTCTGTTTGGCTTCATTTTCCAGTGAGTTTGTGTATTTACTGGACGAGGTGACCATGCTTTTGGTGGACATAATGTATCCTACCAAGTGTCTAAGTTTCAAGAGCATCAAGCAATGCATCAAGACATTTCTGTCTATTTCCCACCTGCAGCTCAACATACCACCTCAATGCTGCTTCCTCCCTTTAAAACGTCGATACTCTACATGTGTGGTTTCTTCATCTAAAATTAGCACAGCTGGTAAGCTGACTTTCTTGTGTAGAGCATTTGATCATACCTTTTGTCTGTCCAGACCGACTTACATAACTGCAAATATGTAGATATAAGAATACCAACAAGCTGATCACCAAAACTGATCAAGTTAATAAAAAAAATTGAAAATCAGGGCAAATTTCAGTGCTTCTAGTGAAAAGTTGGTCTTATCCTTTCATTTGAAACAGCCAGTGACTAAGACGTTCAGGCTTAGTCAGACTAGTCAGTTCAGGGAACTTCATTCGACTACAGAGAAGAGCCTTGAATCATGTTTTCCTTGTAACTGGAGGGACGGTAGGTCAAGTTATGTGGTGCTAGAGGCTTGTAGGAAAATGTGATGAAGTGCAGGGTGTGATGAGGGTCTTCACCTTTGCATGCAAGTGTTATTGCTTTAACATTTGAGGGGGCATCTACAGGAATCCAGTGGAGGGATGCAGCAAATGGGTGAGAACCTAGGGAGGTTGAGCAGGTCTCGATTAGTTGCTGGAGAAAATCAGTACGGAACTAAACAAATACTTGAATGTCCTCTATGGAAAGAAATGGTCTGATTTTCCTGATGGTGTAAATAAGAAACCTAGATGATACGATCAGATACCTGGGCGACAGGGCCAGCTTTTCAAAATCTGAAAGCAATTCCAACATCTGCCCACATCTTGGTTTCATCTTGAACACTGAGACAAAGTGTTCACACTCACCTGCCATTAGGGGCATCAAACTGTTCTTCCACCTCTAACATCCTGAACTCCTGACATCTTCCATCTCCATCAAATCAAACTTGTAGAGGCTTGAGGTCATGGACAACCATGCACAATTGTTGTCGAAAATTGTAGTCCAGAGAGACCACTGGCTTCCATGGTGCCAATGAATATGTCTTTAAGATTGCAAGTTTAAATACTACAAGGCCACAGCCATCCATAGCAATCAAAAGATGAAAATTGGCCATGCTCACTGGCCCCTTTATGGTCTTCCATCTATCAATCAGAACCAGACTACCCAACAGTGCCCATGCCTTCAGAAGGGTTTTATGCTTATGTGAAATAATCAGGCCTGGAAATAATATCAGGTATCTTCTGCACTTGACACTCGACAATCACTAATAAACAGTCTGGTTTCCTATTTTGGTTACAAAACTTGATATTCAGCTTTCTCTATGGTTGTAATGCTTTGGTTAGTTGGAATGACCCTCCTTGCAAACTGGAATATGGACTATCAGTCATTTTATAGAGCAAATATGGATCCATTGCTGTGGATATCCAGCTGGTAGGCATCAACACACTCTGGATCTTCCACAATGTTGCCCAAAAATACCCTGCACTTACATGAACATGCTTGAAACATGAACATCCTACTGTTTATAGATGCACTTTGGTAATGAACGTGTCATTCTGACCAAAGCATTATTAAGATTATTTTTCTAAATCAGAATACAAAATACAAATCTCAAAAATGCTAATTTTATGAAAATTAGGTCAATGGTGAACCCTTGAAGATACCCACAGTAAAAATACATGCTTTTGAAGTTAGCAAAATTTGAATTTAGGCAATCCCAGTTGTCTAAAATGCTCATGTATACTACCATGAAGTAAAGAAACATGGTATAAAGTGGAATAAATAAAAGTTGTAAACTTTAATGAGACTTCTACAGAAGGTCTACAGAAAAACCATAATTTTGATTAGCTTCTTTTGGCAGTTAGCTGCTAATAATTGAGAGCAAACTACTGTTAACATAGCCCGACTAGTTAGAATGTAACCTAGATAGTTAAACTTACTGTAAATCCAGCTATTAATATTGTTACGGCCGGCGGTGTCCGGCTGGATATAACAGACCCAACGCGAAGCTTCCGTGAAACAAAAGGGGTTTATTAAACATCAACCACGAGACATGAACAGAACATGGAACAGAAACCGCGACACCACATCGGCCTACATACAAACGAGGACTAGCAACTAATGAAGACAAAGACAAGACTATAAATAGAGAACATAATCAGGAAACATTGGGAACAGGTGATCAGGGGCAGGAACACACATTAGGCTAGGGCGGGGCTTAAACACACACATGGCCAAAACATAAACATAAACAGACATGACAACCCCTACTGAGGGCCCCCTAGTGGTTCACCCTCAGCCCTGCTACCCATAACAAATATAATATACTTTAATATCATTAATTTGACAATCCTGAAAGCATGTACTTTGTCTTGGCTGATTCACTTTTACATACAATCAATGTATTCTGTATTTAGATTTCTGAGGTTTCAGTAAATGAACTGAAGAGAAATAAACTGAGATTGAGATTAAGCAATAAGGCTTCTCTGTATGTCGATGTGACTAATGCATGCTTTTTTAACTTAGTAAGTTAAAAGTAGGCTTAGTAACCATGCTATAAAAAAAAAAAAACATGTCACCTATCTGTATCGGGGTCTACAATGCTGCGTGCAACCTTAATGTGGCTTCCGTCTGAAGAAAAGTGCAGATGCTAGTCACTATGCTTTACTTTCTCTGTGTACCTGGACATCTATTTTTGTGTTTTTGTTCTTCTGTAAAAATTCCCTGGGTTTCAAAAGTTTGGGAAACTACACTATGTCTTTTCTTCATATTTTCCCTCTAACATATTGTTGTACCTCATTATTTGTTTGTATTCTTCATTAAATTAGATCTTTATCGTTAGTTAAAAAAAGGCATAATGTATCAAGCCTCAGCCTCATTGTCTTAGCATTGAGGGGGAATATACCATGGTGTAGGTGTGAAAGAAGTAGTGGCTTTGGGGTTTCCACATACAAAAAACATTACTACTGCTTTTAGTACATGCAGCTATTGTAGTGTGTAGGCTTTCATTTAAATAAAAAGAGGTACAAAAAATTTAAATAGAATGGTGTTATTTCTTAAACCTCATCACTAGCATAAAGTAGAGAATGTAGAGTAGAAAATGATTCAACAACATACATAGAAACAGAATGAAAAATGTAGATGAATTAATAAAAGATGGAAATTAGTAAGTAACTAGCGGGTAATTAGTAATGACAATTTAGTTAATTACTAAGATATTAGCTACCCCTAATCATGTATGCCATTAGGCAACCAACCAATCATGTGGCAGCATCTCAAATACTTAAAATCATGCAGTTCACATTTAACATTTAGAATGAGAAATAAATCTTAGCTTGGTGTGGTTGATGGTGCCAGGTGAGCCAAGGATTTAAGAGATAGCTGTTCTTCTGGGAATGACACACACAGCAGCCCCGGAAACATCGCTTCCTGTGGTATGCAGAAAAGCATCTCAGGACACAACTTGTCAGCTCTCTCTATTCTACTCTGATTTCTTTTATGAACAAGGATAACCAGCCACACAACTTCATATCATATAAGAATATCAATCTAGCTGAAAGAATACAGAATGACAAGTGAGATATTTCGAAAGACATTAAAATAAGAATAATTAGGACAAAAAACCTACATTATGAACCATGTTCACTGGAATTATTTAAATAATTATTTTAGTATTGTATTTCAACTTATTCCCTTGCTTAGGTATTTTACCATGAATTAAATAGTATGGGGTTAAAGCATGTTTAACTGTGACAATAGCATTAAGTTTCCTTATTACCCCTAATATTCCACTTCGATTACCCCTAATATTCCATTCCAAGGGTCTTTCTTGTAGTAGAATTACTAGTTAGTTTCCAGTGAACACTCATCTTTTCCTGTGCCTGAGTGTGGTGTAAGTGGGTCTAGGTGACAATGAGGGGAGGGGGCTGCTAGGGTAGTGGGTTAAGACCTCCCTCTCTTTTCTCTATACTTTTCTGTGTCAAAAGAAGTTTGTACAGTATATGTGAGAGAGTGCAAGAGGACAAGATGAAGCTGAATTACTTTGTCGGCGGTCTTTTGGTCATGCTGTGTACCGTTGGTGTTCGTACAGGTGATTTTTTAAATGTTTTTCTCTTTTTAGTTTAGTTCAGAAGTGAGCACTGTGGTTTAAGCCTCAGTTTCCTTTACTCTGTGCTATGAAGAGAGTATGTAGTGGTCACAGTTTCAGAAAGAGAAAGTGCATAATACTGCGACGTTTAAGGGTAATGTGTTAGAGTTATTGTTCAGATGAAATCTAATTGCTTTTTCTCCAGTAGGAAATGGACTCGCAATATCATGTTGTATAAAAACCAGCAAAATCAGGCTCAACGTTGAAAACATCACGAGCTACATACTTGAAGAACCACCATGTTATGTAAAAGCTATCAGGCAAGTAAGATTTTTTTTAATATTTTTTTTCTTTTTATATTAAAAGATGATTTTTCTTGTTTTTATCTTTAGTAGTATATGTAAAAGAGTATGAAGAAATTTGCAATGCATACCATTAAATGTAATTGCTAACTATTGAAAATGTCATTTTATAGGTTTGTATTGAAAAATGGAAAACGAAATTATGTTCTGATCCAGAGGATCCTTGGGCCAAGCATCCCAAAAAGAAAATAATAGATAGAAGAAATATAACAAAAGCACCCAAAACCCCAAACCATCTTCAAATTCTGAAAGTTGTGACAGATACAACAAAGAAGCACATCACCTGGAACAACTACACAAATCACAGTTACCATGACAACATCTAAAGTACCATCAACCACATGGGAACCAACAACATACACCAATAGTTTTTCAACCAAACAACCAACTGAGAAGCCGTCTCAGAGGACAACAATGCAAATTCCGACAGTGAAGACGACAACAAAGATGACTATAATGGACAGTACACCATTAATAACTGATATCAAGACAACCCGCCACAACTACGGCCATGACCACAGAAAGGCCAATGACCACGACAACACCTGTAGGTACATCAACCACATGGGAACCAACAACAACTTACATCACTCATACAGCCTCAACCAAAGAATTTCCTAGGAATACCAGAAAACCACAGCACTGGACGACAACAAGGCAAATTACGACCATTACGGAAAGGGAGACAGTTACACCTGAAACAAAGACAACTTCCATGACCAGAACATCCTCAACCAAAACACTGCCTAGGAATACCAGAAAGCCGCAGCATGGGACAACAACAAAGCAAATAGTGACCATTAAGCAAAGGAACACACCTGAAACTGAAGTCATCTTGGCTACAACACCAGAAACCAAAGTGACCACAACAACACCTAAAGGAACATCAACCACGGAAAGACCAGTCCAGAAAATGAATGCTACATCACGGAGACCACGCTGCCCACCGCATGTGACCAGCAAGCTTGAAAAGTATAAAAAAGGCAAGAAGACGTCATGGACAATCAAACGCTTGTTAAAGAAACGTAAGCAAGGACTGAAGAGAGTACAAATGAGTCCAGGATGCATAGAAGGTTAACCAAAAGTCTGTGGAGTTAAATGTTCAGAATCTTCTGCACTTGGAGATGACCACAAAACGTCGTGAGAAAAATTTTGCGGTTATTCTTCACCCACTGCCATCTGTGCACGCACTTTCCGCATTGACTCATTCTGTGTCAGATCGGTACCACTAGGACTTTTGAAACTTTTGACACATTGACACGGGCATGATCTGTATTCCACAGTGACGTTGATGCCAGGTTTCAAACTGTACAAAATTTGCAGATGCATTGATTTAGGTTATTTAGCAGATGTCATTATCCCGAGCTCCTTAAAGAAATGCTTTGTAGCCGTCATGGCCATGCTTGAAGAATAAAACCTAAACCTCTGTTTCAAAGAAGCTAGTCCTAGTAGAGGTGAATTTTAATATTCCATGTTTTTTATTTTGTTCTCATTTGGGTGCTTAGTAAAGCTATAATGGGGAATCTGATCCCACCACTCGGGTGTCATTACAGGGATGCTAACAAATAGCATCCATAGATCTTTAAAGATCCTTAAATGTATCTGAAAGGTACACATTTCCAGCAATCCTAGATATGTAATTTGTATGCTATATGTATTGTTTGTTTGTTTCACTATTTATGTCCATTGTGATCGGGAGCAATAGAGTGTTCTATCTCTATTGAATCATTGCTCTGATGTGCAATAATACTGTAACATCGATGTAACATGAAGTCCCTTCTTGATTTATATATGTTATGCTATTTATTACATAGATTGCAATATTTATGCTTCCATTTTGAGTCATTTATCAGTTTATCTCATTAAAACAAATACACTTCCAGATGTTATCTTGCATGACTATTATTTTTAGTCACAGAGGAATTTCTACACCACATGGGGGCACACTCAGCCAAAGGAAAAGCCATTATCCTGCTGTTTCACTCCGGGCACTCCTAATCTCATACATCGTCTTATTATGCAGGAGCCCTGTAGAAAATTGATGAGCTCTGATTATGCAGACCTCTATGAAAGCTACCAGATAAAGATTGTGTCAACTGCGGCACAGTCTTGGTAAGCTCACCTACATTGTATGAGTGTGGGATGTTCAAATAAAGCAAATGAGATTTGGATGTGGGTAGGGGGCAGTGGGTAGTACTTTTGCCCCGCAACTCCAGGGTTGGGGGTCTGATGCCCGCTTCCATCCTGCATTTCCAGACATTTTCCCTGTGCTTCCAGGTTCTCCGATTTCCTCCCCCAGTCCAAAGACATGAGTGGCATCTTTAAATTGTCCCTAATGAGTGTGTAATGGTTTGTCTATGGTGTCTCCTGCTTTGAGTCCCCTGGGACAGGCTTTAGGTTCCCTGTGACCCTGCATATGAGTTTCATAAGTGGTTCAGAAAATGGATGGATGAACTTATAAATGTACAGCATTTTGGAAATATCTTAGCATGTCCCAACTTAGTGACTCTAGAAATATTATTAAAATAAAATATATGATAGATGATAGTGATACCACAGTGTAGTTATTTGTAATTCACAGGAAGATTTGGGAAGTGACCAGGGAATAGGGAATTCACTCAAAACACAACAACGCCTTAATACAATCCCACCTGATTCTTACATCTTTCTACACTCACTGTAAGACTGAGGCCTCCTTTTCAGAACATAATAGATTCTGAAGCGTGCTACTTAGCCAAACTCAGGGTGAAGCGCTAAAGCAGCATGGAAAAGTGTAACGGCAGAGCACGGGAGTCTTTGATTTTTTTTTGTTAGGAATCTTTCCTTCACATCAGCCGGGTCACTAATTCCATGGCAGTTCGAGATTAGATTCTTAATAAAGTTTGTGATTGGAGGCAATATTGCAGGAAACGGCAATCAATACATGGCCTCGTATCCTCCAATATCGACCCAATTGTTTTAGTTAGTGGGTGTTTTTTTTTTTTTTTAGATGTAGAACACATTGTAAAACCTTAAGACAATAAACTAAAATAAAATAAAAAATACTACTACATCTACTACTACTACTACTACTAATAATAATAATAATAATAACAAGGCAACAAGAAGCAATGTACGGGGTCCAAGCACCATTCACAAATAGCCCTCTTACAAAGCAATGTTATCTAAGCCATGCAATGTTATCCAACTTAACACTGCCTTTGATAAGTAAGCAAATTACTTTTATTCAGATTTAGAACTCAGGCTGATAAAAAAAAAAAAAATTTCACTGATTTGTATGATTTGTTTCTCATATCAAGATCTTACCATGCCTTCATTTCTCATGTACAGAACTCTATAATCCCCAGGTGAGCGAAAGGCATGGCTGTATTTATTCTATGAACAAAAAAGGCCATGAAGTTATTATTCCTTTCTGTCACCTCTGTAAAATTTTCTCACAGAAACGCATGAATGTTTACTGGCTTCGGCAGTAATTCTGTCTCATGCGTGCTCTGACACACGATGCCATTGCCCCCCTTCTGCAATTTTCTTTCTTCTTTTCTATTTTTTTATGGCTTGGCTGAGCGGGGCTAGGCCATTCATAAATCTCCAGACGGGAAATAAATGCCGACCGCCCTCTACCCGAGCCGGCCAGGCGAAAACGAGGAAAATAAAAACCAGGCTTAATAGCACGGAGCTGGTAATTACCTTTTCTGGCCTGCTCGTCTGTGAAATATGATAATATAACACATTATTGATAAGAAAGACCTGAGCAGCTCAGCTCCCAATCCCCCTTCTGCTTCAGGAGGTGGAGGTGCACGAGTCAAAACAAATAGAGTGCAAAATACATATAAATAAGAATTATGGGTCTGTGACTTGATTAACAAAATGTAATACCTCTAAAGTATTCGCTGTTTAAGGGGTTAAAAACAAGATGCATATTCCATGTCTTAGCTTATCTTAAATAGTCATTACTCTTCATAAACCTGGTCATTTTATTGCAAAACTCAACAGTACTATCGCCTTCCAGAATCAGATTCTCACTCAGTCATGAGATTTGATCAAGACCCCTGTCTTCTGCCCATTAATGGTCGGTAATCGCATGTTATTTATTGGTTAAGTGCTCACAGTGTCATTTTATGGCTGACTTGAGAAGCAATTTCGCACTAGTCAGTCGTTGCAAATAGTCAAGGTTGCATCAGATCGCCCCCTCCTGGCCTGTGCACTGTATCTGTAATCAGTATATTCCAGGGATTGTAGATAATTTTGCACATAAATAAATGAGATTGATCACTGAAGAAAAAAAAAAAACCATATTGTCCATGTCCCACAGCAAACTATATAGATATACAGTACATAGAGAACAAAGATCTCACAGAGAGTTCTTCTCTTAGCCAGAGAAGCTGGGAGGGAATCGATAATGTGTGACACTGGCAGATTACATTCAGTGACCCACCTACATCAGACAAGGACAGTCGAAGAGCTGCAGCAGCCCGATGACTAACGACATTTCAATATTACAACAATTCATCCATACAATTTAAATCTACAGTTATGGTTGGTATTTCCATTTTTTAGCTATGTTAACAGAACAGGCATTTTCCTCAAGTTATCTAAGGACAAATCCAGCTCCAGGGTCAAAAGTCCTACCAGAAGAGGTCAAATTTGATTGACAGGAGTGAGCCAGGAGATCGTGTTTGCACTCAGTCTGCGGAAAGTGATGCGCAAATGCAATAATTATGGCCAGCTCGGCTTCTAATGGAACTTATGATTAGCGAAAAGGCCAATCTCATTTGCATGGAGGATCCAGATCGAGGACGTGAGCTGTATGCCGAGCGACCTGGGCTTTGTTCCTGCTCAGCAATCCATATGGAGGTCTTGGTGCTTTGTAATGACTAGGAAACATTATACCTGAGATGAAAGCCTAGGTGACTGTGTGAAATGTCTATCACATGTAAGAAACAGGAATCAATAATATCATATGTATGGTGGTATGTATAAGGCATTTTAAAGCCTCGATCTGGGATATACACCAAATGGTCAAACGTTTGTGGACACATATATATGAGCTTGTTGAACATCCAATTTTCAGATTTAGTCCCTGGCTTTGTTGCTATAATGATCTGGGGAGGCTTCCCACTAGATTGTGTAGTGAGGCTGCAGGGATTTACCTGTGATCATTTAGCCCCAAGATCATTAGAAAAGTCAGGGACTGATGAGGACTTGGGTACAGTTGGCAATCCATTCATTCATTCATTGATTGTCTGCCTCTTATCCGAACTACACTCGGGTCACGGGGAGCCTGTGCCTATCTCAGGCGTCATTGGGCATCAAGGCAGGATACACCCTGGACGGAGTGCCAACCCATCGCAGGGCACACACACACTCTCATTCACTCACGCAATCACACACTACGGACAATTTAGAGATGCCAATCAACCTACCATGCATGTCTTTGGACTGGGGGAGGAAACTGGAGTACCCGGAGGAAACCCCCGAGGCACAGGGAGAACATGCAAACTCCACACACATGGCGGAGGCGGGAATCGAACCCCCAACCCTGGAGGTGTGAGGTAAACGTGCTAACCACTAACCACCATGCCCCCCGTTGGCAATCCAGTTCATCTCAAAGTTTTGGGCCCATTAGTTCCAGTGATGGAGATTTCCTGTACAATTGTGTACTTTTTGTGTCAAATCTGGATGAAGATCCACATTTGGCTACGAGGGATAGGTGTTCACAAACCTTGGCACATGTACCAATGAGAGAGGTTTGAGAGTAACCGTAAATTCTAGGATGTTTGGAGTGAGTGTTTTCCTACATAGTCTACATTTCTTAATTGCAGCTCTATTACCCAGTGTAGCATGACAACATATCATAACATCCTCTTAATTTAGCATCTATCTTTATTTGGAGTGTGTCTTTCATTACACCTCATTACAGATGGGGGTTTCTTTTGGAGTGTAAGGTTACTCCTGGAGCTTAGGAAGTTCAGGTTATTAACATAATTAAAGTGTTTAAGTCCCTAATTCACTGCCATTATAAATGTCAAACTCTGGCAAAGTCCAGACATTCCATTCTAAATTAGGGGCAAAATAAATTTGTAAAATTTGTTGGGGGTGGTGGTGAAGACTTCCTGTCAAAAATGAGGATAAATGAAACTTATTGTTTTATTGGTAGGGCATCCTGCTTTTCAAGCCACTTGTGATGACCGCTTACTTTAAGACAGGGTATGGAGCAAGCTCGAGGAATTTCTTTTGCATGGCTTTACTTCCTCTAGTCAATCTGTCCTGCTTTGGTCAATGAGAGTGGCATTATTTGGAGACGGGATTAAGAATAGCCCACGATAATGGATTTTCCCCTCCCCTAATCAATACCGCGTCCTGTCTGCTCTGGTAAATTGAGGATTTGCTCACATGGCACTTGGGCTGTATTTTGCAATTTGCTTTGAAAAAATGAATGGGTGGGTCTGAGTTGGAATAAGTCATGGAAACATACCTTACACATACTACCATGCCACCAACCTGCTATTGTCACTGCTATGTAATGAATGGTTTTAAGACTAACGGACATTATTTTTGGACCAATGGACATAGCACTGGATGGGCAATATTCGTAAAATGTATGTAGCCAATATGTGTAACCATAAGCCTCAATAAACAGCATGGTGGTGGAAGCATCATGCTGAGAATTACCCTCAGCCTCAAACCTTGATTAGCTATTTGATTATTTCCAGAATTTTGTCCTGGACTTGTTTTGATGACTCCTTGGTCTTCATGATTGCTTGTTTTTGTTATATTCGCTAACAAATTCAGAGCCCTTTTAAGAAGAGGTGTATTCTGAAGACTCTAATAAGAATCAAGTACCTAGGTACTAAATTTGATGTCCAGTGTGGTAACGAAGTAGCTATCAAGTGAATTCCATGTAGCATGGGTAATTATCAACCATATGAATTTCTACCTTTCACTGCAATATGTATAATCATCAGCTGACTTCCAGCTACACATTGTGTGTGTGTGTTTTAAAGCAACACAATAGTATTAGTCATTATTCTCTCCATCTGAGCCGGATATCTAGTTGACAACAGACATATTTAATCCCACACTGAGCGAGCACCTCTGTACAAATGAGGCTTCTTGAAAGCAAGACTTGCCACTCCTGCCACTCCACAAACGGTCTTTCTCCTTTTTTGCTTCTTTATTAAATTCAATACAGGGTCCAGCTCCACTCTTTTTTGTCTTTGATAGTGCTAGCCTCCATGCTCTGCTTTCCAAGCTTACCAAGTCAGTCACCTCATCTCATAGGAGCCAAAGAAGGTCATCTTTGCCATCACAAACCAAAAAAAAAACTTACCTTGTTTCCATATGCCACAATAGCATCTCTCGCAAAATCAATACTCAGACCTTTTCCCATCCACTGACCTGTAAAGCTTTGTGGGGTTCTTTTTACCCCCTAATCCCCAGATTCAATTTCTTCTTCTTCTTTTTCATTTCTTTATCAAGATATCTGAGTGGTCAGCCAAATGGGACATTAAACCACCTGTTAAGTCTGTTTCTCTCTATTTTCCTACCTGACTTGTCTCTCCTGCCTCTCTGGCTGCAAAATAACACCTTTTGTTCCCTATCATTTATTGAGGTTTTTATTTGTATCACAACAGCATCTAATTCTCAAACCTGATTCTGCTTTCCGGTAATGTTGCATGAGTAGCAGTTTCGAAATACTGACACACATAATACATTGGCTGAAGCATCACCTAGGCCTAGTTTCAGCATCATCTAGTCCTAGTTTCTGGCCACAAGCTTCAGAATCTTGAAGGCTGCAATATGATCAGCTCTGAGCCACAGTGCGCCAGTTTATAAAGCAAATGTTTAAAGATTGTACAAGATAAAATGAGCAAGATATAGTCAGTTGATTTCACAATCTTAAACAAGATAATGTGGTGTCTATGGGAAAAAATAATTTTTCTTTTGCACAATGAACTTAAACAGGGACTTTTATTTCTGATATGGTGAAATTTTCTGTCAGGAGAAACAATATTTCACAAAAATACACCATTTTTACACAAAACAGGACCAATGCTTCTCTTAGGATCTTCCTTAAGCATGCATCGGAAACCAAAAAGACTGAAAGACGTGCGATCAATAAGCTGTCTGTGAGGTTGCTCCAGGTTTCATGGGTCATACATGCTGAGAGACGTAACCCATGCAGAAAGGATTCTGCTTCTTTCCCTTCAGCTTACTATTCATGCTACAAGCAGATATGCATATTCAATCACAATTGCTTAGTGCTAGAGGACATGCAGAATAGCTGGAACAGCTGGGGTACGTTTATATTCTTTTACTGGAAAAATCTGTCGGAGCTCAAACAGCTTAACAGAAAACTTGCATCTTGTTAGATCAAGAAAAATCTCTGGTACTTTTTTGAGCTAGAAATTCTGTCATAAATTTTGCAGCAGCTGCTAATTGTTGCCATAAAATTTCTTCCTGATAAGTAGCTAACATGAATGACTAGTGAGAACAGTTAACTTTTAACACTTAACCATTAGTGAGTAGTTTATGGCTAGAAATAATTTGAAGAGCTTGACTAGGACCAGATGAAACGTTCGAAAAGTTTTTGTTTTATTGGAACAATCAGTTCAGACTCTATTAGTATCTGGTCTGATATGCTACCTTCAGATCAATCATTTACAGAAAATTCTAGATTAAAAATGGCTAGGTTTGGTTTCTTAGGAATCTTAGGAATCTTGAAGTACAAAGAATGATTATATTGATAGGTTTTAACATGAAAATGAAGTTACAGCTTTTATTTTTGCATCCTTAGTAACTGCCTGGTTAGGGCTGTGTTGAAATTTTGCTAGTATTTTTTTTACATTTTGGCAAATAGGACAGTTAAATTAATTACAAAATGCTGTAGGTAGGTACAAACAAAAATAACAATGTGAGTGGGATTAAAAAAAAGTTTCAGGCATGTCTTTATTTGTAAGCAAAAACAAACAAACTCCACCCCTCTTTTAGTTTTGGCCACATCAACTTTAAATCATCCAAAGTAAGTTCATTTACAAAGATTTTGACTTCAGAACAGGACATTAAGCATGTTCCTTGGATCTTGGATGAAGCTTGTGCTAGCATCTAGATATAGCCTAGCTGCACTTTTCTGGCCGTGAGTTTCAGTATCTGCAATACGAATAGCTCCCAAAAACAGCAGTTTACAAAAGAAAACCAACTTCTGAACACAAAATGCACTTTTTCGATAGATATGGTCGCTTGATTCACAAAGTTTACACAATCCTTAAAGGGTAAAGTTGTGTGTTTACAGGCTGTTTGTGGTTTGTTATGTGTGCCGTAAAGACAGGCAGTTTTTGCCAGATTCTCTAGTGCAAATTTGCAAGACTAGAGCTCTAGGAATAGCCAATAACACAACCAGATTACACACACATGAACAACATGGATATGCTAATCACAAGGGCCTCGAGCTTGATTTTGAGCTTTTTTTAATATTGAACCTACAGATTTTTTTTATATTAGTCATGTAACCATGTAGCTTTGATCTAATTAAGAAAAAACAATTCATTGTTAAAGCCTATAAAATACTTTTAGTGAAAAATCTGTCACTTTCTCTCCCTCTCATCAGACTCCAAAGGGTCAAACCGGGCCAGAATCAAAGGCAACTCTTTTGAAAGAGAGGCCCCAGTGTGTTTGAAAACACTAGCTGTAATTGTGTCCTGTAGGCACCGCAGGAGATCCTAGAGGTTATTCGGTCTTGGAATACTTTCTCTCCAGCGAGGTCAGGATTAGGGATCGTCCAGTTAACCTAGGGCTAAATGAAAGGCTTCTTTTTTTTTTAGCAACGTTCTGTCAATGTGACTTGTCCGCTCATTTAACTTTCTCTTTAATCTTGTTGTTATGCCATTCGCTGTTCAACTTCTTATCAAGACTTTTACTTAGCGTGACGTTCTAAGAATAGCGTCCATTACAATAGAACTGGAGACTCCTTCCATGAGTTGCTTTCGGCTGCTCCCTGTTCAGGGTCGCCACAGCGGACCAATTGGTCCGCACAACAACTTGGCACAGGTTTTACGCCGTATGCCCTTCCTGACGCAGCCCTCCCATTTTTCCGGGCTTGGGACCGGCACTGCATCCAGTAGCTGGGGTTGAAGCATTGGCTGGGAATCGAACCCGGGCTTGCCGCATGATAGGTGAGAAACCTACCACTGAGCCAGCAATGCCTCCAGAGACTCCTTCCATAAAAAGCATTAAATTGGGTAAATTCTCCTTGCAAATTTTTTTTTTCGTACCTGTTTATTATTACTAATAGCTGTTTACGGTTACTATAGCAACAAGAGACTAATAGCTATAAACAAGCTATAAAAAAATCTAATAATTTTAGGAAATTTTCAAAAATATATATCTGAATATGTATGTATTGCATTTTATTTTATTTTATTCTATTTTGTTTACATAAGGACAGATTTAAGGTATTTTGTGTGTGATAAGCGACTGCTTTAATCAATAAAATCAAACTATTTTGATCATTTCAGCATAACTCATTTATCACTAAATTTTTGGTATTATACTCAAATCTTTATTATTACTCTCATGTACAGAGAACTTATCAAAACCAAAGGTGTGTGACCGGTTGTGATCAGTCCCGCTGCCACAGGTAATGCAATAAGTATGCAGAAAGATGGATGTGTTTATAAATTAAGGAGCAAATGTAGTGAGCAGACACCTAGCAAGAGAGAGAAAGAAACAGAGAGAGAATAGAAGGGATGAGGTGCTACATCAGACCTAGCTCTGATCTAATTAAGGGTTTGATAATGTGGGGGAGCTTCACTCACTCACACCGTGCCCTAATGGCTCTACACCTCTACAGTTTTCTAGCGCTGCTAACCCCATTACCTGAATTCAAAGCCCTTATCTGCCAAAACATATCACCAAATTCTGAGATCCTGTAAGTACAAAGTAAGATTTTGAATTTTTTTTTTCCAGGATCCTTATAACCTCAAATTTATATTCAACAATATTCTAAAAACTCCTCGAGTGTAGCTGCATGTGTTTAAAATATTGACACAAATATGAGTACACATATTTTTTTTTTAAATTTGCATCAAGACTGCAATCCTAGTGGACACAAGATAGAGTATATAAAGCTTTAATAAAGCACAAATAAAGAACATATTTTATACTCATGCTTGCATTTGCAGCTTTTATTCATTCATCCTTAGTAACTGCCTGGTCAGGGGTGAGTTTAAATTTAGCTATTAGTTTATTTATTATTATAATTTGGTCAAATATATCAAATGAAATAGCTATGGAATATTGTGGGTAATTAGAAACAAAAGTAATAAATGGAATTCTCCAATCACACCCCTTCTGGTTTAGGCCACACCTACTTTAAATCAGAAAACACATCGTCATCCTTTGATAAATATATGGATAGTTTCAAAACTTTTCTTTTTCATAAAGAATAAACGTTCTCACCAAGGTTCTGCTCCAAGGCCAAATTTAACCACACTGTTGGCAATAACGGGATTGTTTTCCTCAGGTCTAGGCCCTACTAAGTGAAAGTGTCTCCATAATGGTGCTTAAAGGTGCGTGTTGATGGATCATAACACTCATTTAGGGGAATCTAGCAGGCATTTCAGCCGTCTGGCCGCGGAAAGGCACCTCCGAGGGAAGTTAGGTAAACGTGTTAGTTTTGGCATCCATCATGCCGTTAGAAAGAAGTGCTGGTAGCCATTACGCGAGGCATCTTTATCTCTCTCTGTCTGGAGCCTGAGGCGTAATGCGTGAGGCTAATTTGCTTAGTGCGTGCAGCACGTCCATTAGGGATGGAAAACTGTGACAAATCGCACATCGGCTTCTTCTTCTGTCTCTCCATCAGCTGGTTGAGTGCTGAGATCGAGTATAGAGAAAGTGAGAATGAACGTGTGAGAGAGAGAGAGAGAGAGAGAGAGAGAGAGCGAGAGAGAGAGAGAGAGAGAGAGAGAAAGGAAGGAAGAGAGCTGCAGGTTTCTTAGCTTGCCTGCGTACACTTATAGAGAGAATAATAGGTGTAAATGAACCCTGATGGGAGAGAGGTCAGCGTCCTGCTTCATTATTACATTACTGGTGTTAGCTATATCTCGCCATTAACATACAGACACCATAATGACTATCTAGGGAGGAAGCCAGGCTCTTGGTTACGTTTCCATCCTGACTTGACGGACGAAAGGAGATTTCTTCCTGGTAGTAGTAGAGTCCAATAATCTGGGTCCACTAGCAAGAGGATATGAATGAATAATGACTAAATTAATGTTGCATAAATTTCCATGTTAGATGACTGAGTTATTTTTTAATCTCTAACTACATAGCAATTGAACTAAAACATTTACATCAGCTTTTTTTTCAAGGAAGATATGTTATTTCATTAATCCTACCAAATAACGTATATATAAAGAAAAATCTACAAAAGACAAGCTAGTCGCTGATCCGTTGACCTGAAAAAAATTCCATGAATGCATTTAATTGGACAAAATACAACACTGGTACAGAAGCTGTTTAGAAAACTCGCTAGAGATTCCTTCCTGTGGTCATCTGGATTTTTTGTCTGTTTGTTTTTGTTGTTTTTTGTGGATGTTTGGAATTTCTCTTTTGTCAATATTACAAAAAGAATCGCAAAAAAAACGTCTTGCCAGAATGTAGCTAGCTACTAAGTACCATAAGATTTGAATGTTATCCCATTGTTCAATTGTGTTAAATCAGGACATTTTTAATAAAATTTTAAATGTTTTTGTTTTTTAGCAAACATTCATAATCCAACCTTGAGAGGGTTTCATTTTATTTTATTTTATTTTATTTTATTTTATTTTATTTTATTTTATTTTATTTTATTTTATTTTATTTTATTTTATTTTATTTTACCAGCAATTTGTAGCTGTAATTTGTAAGTGGAATTAATATTAAACAAGTATTAGAAGTAGACAATTTTAGTTAACCTAAAAATAAAATATAAATTAAAATTAATTCATTCATGCATTGTCTACCGCTTATCCGAACTATTCTTGGGTCACGGGGAGCCTGTGCCTATCTCAGGCGTCATTGGCAGGATACACCCTGGACGGAGTGCCAACCCATCGCAGGGCACACACACACTCTCATTCACTCACACAATCACACAATACATACAATTTAGAGATGCCAATCAACCTACCATGCATGTCTTTGGACCAGGGGAGGAAACTGGAGCACCCGGAGGAAACCCCCGAGGCACGGGGAGAACATGCATTTTCTTCCCTAATGCAGCTTTGATTCAAATAATTAAAAGGTTATTAACAGACTAACAGAAAGAAAATTTAGATTCAGAGAATTTTCATGTGACAACATCGAATGATCCCTTGACATGATTTTTATATTCTGGAGCAGTCTATTAAAAGCAGAAATAACCGAAAGCAAGGCTGCCAAAAGTCCTGAGATGAATCTTGTCCTTAAGACAAGTGACACAGTAGACAGAGACCACTAACCGCACAGGAAATTACAGCGCTTTCCTGAACTCAACCTCATTTCGCTAGTGCTAGATTGCTAGAGCTGTTGAACTAAACAGTGAAACAAGTGCAAATATCCTGCCTTTTGTTGCAGAAGATGAAGCTGCTTTTGACAGATATTAAAAGTGATACTAAACAGACGTGTGACAGCATGAACACACCCTGAGGTGAACAGTTTCTCAGAATTCTCAGCCGCTTCTTGAGACTCTACTTTACTAAGAAACGGGGCATTGGCCAGTAATTGAAACTGGAAGAACACACTTGCAGAAATGTTGAGGTGTTGAGGACATCTGCGTAAATAGATTACGTCAAACTAAAGCGTTTAGTTTCATACCTGAATGTCAGCAATTGACAGCGAGGAAGTGATTGGAGGTGGATTAAAAAAATGTCTTTAAATATGCCAAATGGATACTACTATATTTACCATTTAATACTCCTGGATATGATCACATTGGCAATATTATTATTCTTGGAAGACATAGTGTAAACACTCCATATTCACAAAAATGTTCACAAAAAATCGTCTTTTAAGTGGAACAAAAATAAATGTTTAGCATTTTAAACTTTACATTTGAAACCATTTTTAATGTTAAATATTAATGTTTAATTCGAAATTTACATTTACAGCAGCAAATTCAGTTCCAGTAACAATAGTATGCAATATAGAGTACTAGAAAAACTTGCGGTCCTGAAACATTTATATTTTTATTTAATACATTTTCATTTAATATTTACATTTATGTGCATTCATCATTAATATTTAAATTCAACAGCATTTAGTTGCAGTGTCCATTAGACAGCTCAGATTTTTTATTTATTTTTAATTTAATTGAATTTTATTTTTTTTATCTTTATTTTTTAAAGATAATGTTGTGAGCACTCCAAAAGCTAATCCTGTGGGCATGTTTTCTGACTGAATTAACAAAAAGATTGGTATTATTGGTAAAAAATGGTGGGTGGATTCATTCAACAATTCAGAAAATTGTTAGAAAATAGTTTACTGTATTGTTTCAATTCTGACAAAATTATAGTGGGTGGATGTTGATGTAGGGGGTGGATACTTTTGAAAGCTGTTGTATATAAATAGATTATAAACGGATTATATCCGTTTAAAATCTTTCAGTTTCTTTATGTGTGCACAGTTTACAGTGTCCGATGTCAAAGATATAAAAAATATCAGGCTGTGCCGGATCAAGTGCTATTTTATTATAAGCTGAAGAATAATTAGTATTAGGTATATTTTGTACAATTAAACCAAGAAACAATCACTTTGAATATTCATATTGACAATAATTTTTTCGTTATTTGGTGCTAATCCATTAGGACATAGTCTTCATGATTCCAGCAGCAGATCTTTCCAGAGGTGAAATGATCCATCCGCAGCAGCCTGTTTAAATCTATTCATGTGCAGTAGAAGAAAGTGAGTCACAAGAGCAGAAAGCTCCCAGCAGAAGTATTCTATCAGGATGAATCAGGCAGGTTCAGGGGGCGAGAGATGCCACAGTAGTAGAAGCGTATCAGGATCTAGCACACACATACGGAGAGGGAGAACAGTGCTTTAAAAGGCTGTAGACTGTTATCAGAGTGCAATCAGAGATTCGGGCAGGTCAAGGTATAACAGCATAACTATGAAAGAGAGAGAGAGAGAGAGAGAGAGAGAGAGAGAGAGAGAGAGAGAGAGAGAGAGAGAGAGAGAGAGAAGAGAGAAGAGAGAGAGAGAGAGAGAGAGAGAGAGAGAGAGAGAGAGAGAGAGAGAGAGAGAGAGAGAGAGAGAGAGGCATTCTTATATATATACACTGTAGAAAATTGTCAAAAACACCCAAGAAAATGGATAAAACAATTTGCATCCACATGATATGCTGAATTCAAATTCAAGTGAACATTTAAGCCAAAGAATAAGAAACAGGAAAAGGAAAAAAAAAATCCAGATAAGAGAAATTCAGTCTTTAGTCTCCCCCCCTCAAAGTCTACTTCCTCTCTTTCACTTTTCTCTCAGTCTGCCCTCACGTCACCTCCTCCGCCTCCCCTTTTCAAGCATTCTTGGCATACTAGCGCCGTCCAAAAGCACCACTCATTAGTACCTTATAATATACACATCCTGGAGATCCTCCACTTACCCCAAAAAGTGCTACAAAATAAAAGCGTCTTTCTAAGCTTTGCTTTTCTTTTCTTCTAATTTAAAGCTAGCACCAGGCAAGATGCCTGCCAAAATAAAGACATTAGCACATGAACGAGTGGTTCTGGAAAAAAAGGGGGGGGGGATGCCTAAACGGTCTTTTTCAAAGGCATTCAGCAACATGGTGTGTATAAGCTGTAAAAGATGAGTTTATAATACTTCTCAAAACTGTTTCTTTTTTATATATATATATATATTATATATATATATAGTGCAGCAGAATACATTTGAAAGCATGTCACTGATCTTATCCGACGTTGTTCTTCAAGGTTGCGTCGGGCTGCTTTGGTTTCTCGTGACTCCTGTGGCTTCACAGAGAAGAATCTGTAGGATTTGGCCCGGTGTCAGAGCTGAGGAAACTGAGCTGACCTTTCATGCCTCTGAGGGGGGGAAAGAAGGTGACCAGGGTTCAGTTCCTTTTCAAAAAATGGAGAAAGGAGGGGTCATCCATCCAAAGCTGATGGTCATGTGCTAGCTTTTTTCCAAACAGAAGATGCTTATGTGTGTGTGTGTGTGCGTGTGTGTGTGTGTGTGTGTGTGAGTGAGTGTATAGGCCTATTTCTAAAATATCAAGACCTACACCAATCGTGAGGAAACCCTACTTTACATCAAAGCTGCTCAATATCCTCCTCTAATGGCCATATACATAATTATCCAACTCAATGTTTAAAGCTCCTTGCTGTTTTTAATGGTGATGTCTAAGAATTCCTTGAATATATGCTTACATTACAAGTTTCTTCAGCCTTTTCTTTCCTTCCCCTTCCCTAAGGAAGATCCAACAGTGACCGAACTGGGTCAGTGGAATGTTTCTGTGTGTTTACTGCATTAATAAGAACCAAATGATAACAACATAAGAAATGAACATATTAGGAGTGTAAAACATACCGCTCGGGTTTTGGTTGATGATATATGAAATGAAATATAGTATCAAATAATGCAAACCTTTTTTTTGTCAATTTTTTTCTCCCACTCACTTGGCAAATTAGGTCACCAGCGTGCATGCAGCTTGCATATACTCTGAATCTCTGCTTTAACTAGACACTTTAGCAAATCCCAAGCTGAGGAAGTGCATCTTTGCTAAATAAGCTTATATATTTGCTTGAGTTGCTAATAGTCTGGAGGAAGTAAAGATGCCAAGTGAAAGTACTCCAGGGTAAAAATTAATTGCCACAGCGACTATAAGGTTACTTTGATTCTGCTCAGTGTTGGGATGGAAGTCCTGAACAAAACTATTTTTAATGAGTACGTAAACATTTAGAAATAATACAGCTAAACAGAGGTTATATTTGATGTAGAGGGAAAACACATGAACTATAACAAGGTTCTTCAAGTGGATTCTTCTACAATCGTAATTTAATTATCACTATGCAGAATCTGTATGTCATATTTATAGAAACTATTAAAATACATAATAAAAAAATGTTGCCTTATTACTTTACTACATTGTGCATTGTGTACATTTTTCCCTCACCTGGAGAACTATAATTGAAAGCAGTGCATCCAAGTCAGAGAGCTATTTTTTTTTTTTTTTTGTACAGTGATTAATTCAAATTAATACAACAAAAAAGGAGTTTAAATCTCAATAATGCAATGACAATAATGCCATCTTGGAGCTGATGTGTTCTAATGGTGGAAATTTCATGAACATCATTTTACAATTGCAATATTGTCCAAGAGCCATAGAGCTTTCAGTTTTGAAACTTTAAACCGACAGAACTGCTCCTAATCGGCAGAATTTTTAAACCTATTTATTTTATTTTTTTATTTTTTAGTTATAATTCTGATGACAATTGTAATCTAGCCATGGGGGTCAACGTCCAGTGACTTCTGTGCCGGTCCCAAGCCCGGATAAATAGAGAGGATTGCATCAGGAAGGGCATCCGGCGTAAAACATTGCCAAATTTAACCATGCGAATCGCCAGTACTCTGAATTTCATACCGGATCGGTCGAGGCCCGGGTTAACAATGACCGCCATCGGCGCCGTTGACCTACAGGGCACCGGTGGAAATTGGGCTACTATTGGTCGAAGAAGTAGAGGAGGGAGGAGAGTGCACAGACAGAGAGAAAAGAGGAAAGGTAAGAGTGTAGGACTGAGAATAGGAACTCTGAATGTTGGCACTATGACAAGAAAAGGTAGAGAGCTGGCTGATATGATGGAGAGAAGGAAGGTGGATATACTGTGTGTACAGGAGACCAGGTGGAAGGGTAGCAAGGCTCATAGTATAGGAGCCCACTCCTATACTACAAGCCTTGCTACCCTTCCACCTGGTCTCCTGCTTCAAGCTGTTTTATTATGTTGTGGATAGAAAGAGAAATGGGGTAGGTGTGGTCCTGAAGGAAGAGTTTGTGAGGAATGTTCTGGATGTGAAGAGAGTTTCAGATGAGTCTGAAGTTAGAAATTGAAGGGGTGATGTTGAATGTTGTTAGTGGTTATGCCCCACTGGTAGGTTGTGAGTTAGAGGAGAAAGAGAGATTCTGGAGTGAATTAGATGAGGTGATGGAGAGTATTCCCACGAGTGAGAGAGTGGTGATAGGAGCAGATTTTAATGGACATGTTTGGTGAGGGGAACAGAGGTGATGTGGAGGTGATGGGCAAGTTTGGAGTTAAGGAAAGGAACCTAGAAGGACAGATGGTAGTGGACTTTGCTAAGAGGATGGACATGGCTGTGGTTAACACTTATTTTCAGAAGAGGGAGGAGCATAGAGTGACTTACAAGAGTGGAGGTAGGAGAACACGGGTAGATTACATCCTATGTAGAAGAGGCAATCTGAAAGAGATTAGTGACTGTAAAGTGGTAGTGGGAGAGAGTGTAGCCAGACAGCATAGGATGGTGGTGTGTAGGATGACTTTGATGGTCTGTAAGAAGAAGAGGTCAAAGATAGAGATAGAGAAGAAAACCAAGTGGTGGAAGCTGACAAAGGAGGAATGTTGTGAGGAATTTAGATAGAAGTTGAGGCAGGCTCTGGGTGGTCAGGTAGTGCTGCCAGATGACTGGGAAACTACAGCAGAAGTGATCAGGGAGACAGGGAGACAGGGAGAAAGGTGCTGGGTGTGTCATCTGGAAGGAGGAAAGAAGATAAGGAGACTTGGTGGTGGAATGAGGAAGTTCAGGATAGTATCCAGAGGAAGAGGTTAGCCAAGAAGAAGTGGGACATGGACAGGACAGAAGAGAATAGACAGGAATACAAGGAGTTACAGCGCAGAGTGAAGAGGGAGGTGTCTAAGGCCAAGCAGAAGGCATATGAAGAGTTGTACACTAGGTTAGACACTAGAGAAGGAGAGAAGGACTTGTACAGGTTAGCTAGGCAGAGGGATTGAGATGGGAAGGATGTGCAGCAAGTTAGAGTTATTAAGGATAGAGATGGAAGGGTGCTCACAAGTGAGGAGAGTGTACAGAGGAGATGGAAGGAGTACTTTGAGGAGCTGATGAATGAGGAAAATGAGAGGGAAAAAAGAGTAGAAGGGGTGAACTCTGTGGAACAGAAAGTAGATAAGATTAGAAAGGATGAAGTCAGGAAGGCTTTGAAGAGGATGAAAAGTGGAAAGGCAGTTGGTCCTGACGACATCCCGGTGGAGGTCTGGAAGTGTCTGGGAGAGGCAGCAGTGGAATTTTTAACTAGTTTGTTCAAGAGGGTTTTAGAGAGTGAGAGGATGCCTGAGGAATGGAGAAGAAGTGTGTTAATGCCGATCTTTAAGAATAAGGGTAACGTGCAGAGTTGCAGCAACTATAGGGGGATAAAATTGATGAGCCATACAATGAAGCTATGGGAAAGAGTAGTGGAAGCTAGGTTAAGGAAGGTAGTGGAAATTTGTGAGCAGCAGTATGGCTTCATGCCCAGAAAGAGCACAACAGATGCAATTTTTGCTCTGAGAATTTTGATGGAGAAGTATAGGGATGGTCAGAGGGAGTTGCACTGTGTGTTTGTAGACTTGGAGAAAGCGTATGACAGGGTGCCAACAGAAGAGCTGTGGTACTGTATGAGGAAGTCAGGAGTAGCAGAGAAGTATGTCAGAGTGGTGCAGGACATGTATGAGAGGAGCAGGACAGTGGTGAGGTGCACTGTAGGTCAGACAGAGGAGTTCAAAGTGGAGGTGGGACTGCATCAGGGATCGGCTCTGAGCCCCTTCCTGTTTGCTATAGTGATGGACCAGTTGTCAGAGGAGGTCAGACAGGAGTCTCCTTGGACAATAATGCTTGCAAATGACATTGTGATCTGTAGTGAGAGCAGGGAGCAGGTGGAGGAAAACCTGGAGAGGTGTAGGTTTGCGCTGGAGAGAAGAGGAATGAAAGTCAGTCGTAGTAAGACTGAGTACATGTGTGTGAATGAAAGGGAGGGAAGTGGAACAGTAAGGTTATAGGTTGAAGAGGTGAAGAAGGTACAGGAGTTTAAGTACCTTGGGTAAACAGTCCAGAGTAATGGAGAGTGTGGGAAAGAGGTAAAGAAGCGAGTGCAGGCAGGTTGGAATGGGTGGAGAAAGTTGTCAGGAGTTCTGTGTGATAGGAAAATATCAGCGAGAATCAAGGGGAAGGTGTACAGGCCAGTGGTGAGACCGGCCATGCTGTATGGTTTAGAGACAGTGTCACTGAGGAAGAGACAGGAGTCAGAGCTAGAGGTAAAAGAGCTGAAGATGTTGAGGTTCTCTTTGGGAGTGACAAGATTGGACAGGATCAGGAACGAGTACATCAGAGGGACAGCTCATGTTGGACGTTTGGGGGACAATGTTAGGGAGGCCAGATTAAGATGGTTTGGACATGTTCAGAGGAGGGAGAGTGAGTATATTGGTAGGAGAATGTTGGACATGGAGCTGCCAGGCAGGAGGCAAAGAGGAAGGCCAAAGAGGAGGTATATTAATGGAATTAATGAGGATATGAAGCTAGCGGGTGCAAGTGTTGAGGATGCAGATAGGGATAGGTGGAGAGAGATGATTCACTGTGGCGACCCCTGAAGGGAAAAGCCGACAGAAGAACAAGAAGATGAATTGAGATGACAATTGTAACAAAATATCTGGTTATTCTTCACAGACTCCCTGGAGGCCTATGGACCCCACTCTGAGAGCAACTTCCATAGACTGATAGCTGCCTGTCACTTTTCACATGATTCTGAGTTAATTAATTAATTAGCTATATGATCAGAATTAGTCATTTTAAAAAGTATTGCTACATTACAACTTTACAATATAAAGTTTTGGTATAGTAAAATTACCATCAAGGAACAAGGAAAACATAATAAAATATCAAATTCAGACTTACTATGATAGAAATGAATGAAATTGAAATTTCATCCGAGAAATTCAAATAATTTATGTTCGGTTGTTTTTTTTATATATTGCTGATACCACATTTTGTTGAGGATAGTATTTACCTACATTTCTAATATTGTCCTCTATTGAGGATGAGAATCGCAGTTCTGACACTGTTCCATACTGGGAATCAAAAATTCTGGATATTGTTCTAAACAAGTATAATAATCATTCAAAATCCTGATACTGTACTCTATTGAGGATGAGAATTTGCCTCAGTCACCATAATACACATGAGCTGCAATGAACCAGTATTAAATCTGTGAAGTCTTGCAAAAGTAGGCTGTGAACTTGTCCATAATAAGGAAATAAGGAAATGTCCGAAAGAAACACTTCTCTTATAACCCACCATTAGCGTTTAATGTCATATAATTTACGTGTTTAATAGCAGAATTGCCTGTTTGTTGATTTGCTAATCCTAGAGTACAGGTTTGTAAGCCAGCACATGCCATGTCTGATTTCGCACTTAAACGAAAACTATTTCAAAGTAGTATCACAAAGGAGACGATAGGTGTGATGAGTTGAGCTGGCAGGTGAAGCTCTATAATTCACTTCCATTTTTAAACATTTCTAGACGTTCCTTTGTTCATCTGTGCTCTATGCAACATCACACTTTCCATCACACAGAAAAGCATATGGCATTACCCAGGGTTCCAGGTTCCGGCTAAATTTCTAGCCTAACTGAATTTCAAAAACACCACACAAAACACCTGACACTAGCCCAGACAATGTAACTGTAGTGCACCTGATTTTCTGACGTATGGATAATATACAGTCCACAATCTCTTTCCTAATCTTTTGCAATAAATCTAACAATCGAAATGGTTCTAGACATCATAGATACACTGTCTGCACTTACACTTTGCAGAAATGTATTAGATGTAATACTGATTATTTGCCAAAAACAAGATCGTGAAACTGCCCTTAACTGAGCATGGGGCAACATGATGCATGATGTACCTGATACAGCATGATACCTGCCCCAATGTAGGTAATTAGTATTTGGACAGAATGCAAATTGTATGGCACCGTAAATGAGGTCTTTATGGAAATATATGCATATATGGTGCCCCTATGGTCAAGTTGCCACCACCTACCTATATGTGTGTGCGTCCTGGGATGGACTGGTGCCCCATCCTGTTTCACACACCTCAACACTGACCAGGAATAAAACGATTTCTACATGAATGAAAAACAAACATTGTACATTTTTAACCCAGAGACTATGATGTGATGGAGCTTTGTTTTTGTAAATTATGTGCAAACAGGTGAACATCGCAATCGCGCGCTTGGAACCGTACGAGCGCGTCCCAGCCTCCTATTGGTTTCCTTCCCCAGTTATCCTGACAGCGCTCGCTGATTGACACGCCCCCCCCCCTTCCCCTTTTCCTGACTCCGCCTCCCGCTCAGCTCCTTGCGCGTCCTCATTCCGCTCGTCGGCAGCAGCACTAGCAGCCACAACTTGGACAGAAAGCGACCCAGAGAGTTGCGCAAGGGGTGTGTTTGGGTGTGCGTGCGAGTGTGTGTGTGTGTGTGTGTGTGTATATGTGTGTGTGTGAGCGAAAGGAAGGAAAAGGAGGGATGCAGCGCGCTCCCTGAAGCGCGCAGCCTGAGCATGGCACTTTGTCGGATTTACCCGTTCCTCACTTTCCTCCTGCTTTTCTTTTCCTGCCTGGGACCGGGCCGAGGCGTGCGGAACTATCCTGATAATGAAGGTAAGGGACGGCTGCGTGTGTGTGTGTGTGTGTGTGTGTGTGTGTGTGTGTGTGTGTGTGTGTGCGTGTGTGAAGTGAGTGCGCGTACTACAGAAAGAGAGTTGGGAATGATTGGAATTAACACGTGTGCGTGCAAACGTTTTTGGTTTCTACGCAAATTTCCAGGAGTTTTTTCCTTCTTTCTTTCTTTCTTTCTTTCTTCCTTATTTATTTATTTATTTATTTATTTATTTATTTATTTATTTATTTATTTAAACTACAGGTTGTGCTGTGTTTTACGGACCAAATGCGCATCTGGGGCAGATGTTCGAGCTCTGATTTATTATTTAAAACCTTACTGACGTTTTCTTTCTTTCTTCTTTTTTTTATGCATTATGACCTTTGCACGTACATCACCATCTTTATAAAGAATCAGAGCGAATAAATTATGATTAATTGAAATGGCGCCCAGATTAAACCTGTAACTCAAGTTATTTAGTGAAATCTCTGGGCTTTACACACACACACAAACATACATTCACACACACATTGCAGTGCAACTTAAATCCAACCCTCCCACCCCCCACAAAAAAAAAAAAAAAAACTAACAAAGTTTTCCAAAATGTGTGTTTTGTTCGAATTTTTAAGTAGTTTTCAAGTACATTTGGATTTGTTTATCTAATCAGTAATCTTGGTCCAGATACACACAAGCATTTTTGTGGCAACGTCTGCAAACGATTTTAACCAAATGACAGAACCTAAATGAGCATAATGATGTTCCAAGCGTGTTCTGCAGCGCTTCCTGCGGGGCTCAGACAGCTCGGAGTTGACCTTTTCTCCAAATCGGTTCACTTTACAGGGAGAATCCTGGCATTTGGGGACACGGAAACTGACTCACAGAAAGATCCGTCAGATTTAATGTGTGTGTGTGTGTGTGTCTGTGTGTGGTTCTTGAGAGTTCTTTATCAGAAAAAAAAAATCAAACAAATCTGTTTGTTTTTGTCTTACACAGGACAGTGTATTTGTGAAGCACCTAAGGTCCCCGTAAACCCTGTTTCTGTTAAAAGTGACACCAGTGCGTTTAGGTCTAACCTTCCAACCAGGATTTGTCCCTAAAAAGAAGCTGTGTGATTAATACAATTCCCCATTTATTATTTTTCCCATCACATGTTCTAGATATTTCAGAAAAGTATTTAAACCAACCGAGGAAAGGTTCCTTAGGAATTGTTCTCATCGCCTCGCCTTCATCGCTCTGTTACGCCAAACCATGTAAGGATCGAGGATTTCCTTTTTTGAACAGCAGAGGGCCCCCACACACACACACACACACACACACACACACACACACCGCCTGCTCCTTATTTGTGTTACATGATGGGATCTTGTATTTTTTTCAGCTTTGGAACATATTTAGAATCTATTATTCATTTTCTGCCTCGGAAGCATCTTACGTGTATAGCTCCACCCGAGCTCTGAGAACTTCCTGCTAAACCATTAGGGCTACAGCACACACGCACACACACACAAGAAAAACATTTCACCTCTTGGCTCTGTTGAGCTTCGAGTGAAGAAAACAGCCCTCAGCGCAACTATGCTAGTTGTTTGTCTCGTGCAGTGTGGCAGCGGTTGGTTTTTACCTCATGCTTTAAAGCAGTCGAGCTTCATCCTGGTCGGTGGGCTTTAATTCAATTTACAGGTTTTTGAAGCGTTTTGTTTTTTTGTCTATTTGTTTTTGTTTTGTTTAAAGGCTTTGTGAGGCATTTTTGCACTAATTTAGATGAAATCGAAAATGAAAAATTCATTCATTCTAATTTTTTTCTTCAGTTTGGTTTGTGGAAACAAAGCACCAGCAAAAGTCAATCAAAATATATGAAATTTTAAAAGTATATGTATTCAGTTGTCCCTTTGTCATTAACTAGATGTTTATTGAATTCTCACATTTCATCATATTTAGCTTAAGTAGTTGAATTTTTTTAGCGTAATATCTTTAAACATAAAAAAAATCAAAATAATACTCAAATCAAAATAATGTATTTTTTTTTATCGTAAAAATTGGACTGGTCATTATCATTATACAGCGTTTATAACATTTGATATCTGATACAATCAAGAAACACTTATTACAAATACGCACAAAAAAAATCCAACAAAGGAAATACAGTATAGCTTTCGGCTGCTCCCTGTTCTGGGTCACCACAGTGGACCAACTGGTCTGCACAACAACTTGGCACAGATTTTACGCCGGACGCCCTTCCTGAGGCAACCCTCCCATTTTCTCCCGGGCTTGGGGCTGGGGTTTGGGCATTGACTGGGAATTGAACCCTACCCTAGAAACCTACCACTGAGCCACCAATGCCCTAACAAAGGATATACAATTTCTGTTCATTTTTAGAAAAGAAATTTTTTTTTTCAGATTTCACGGATTACTGGTTTGACGCCTATTTTACTGATTATAACTTCATTAGTGACAGTAACCAGATACAAAAGTTTTACCTAGGCGATTGTTCTTCTGGAATATTCCTCTCTAGAGCTTCTGCATCCAGGGCTTTAGCTGGGTTTGGAAACAACAAAACTAATCAGACATCCAGATATGTGGTTGGCTTTCATTTCTGGTCACCACTCACAGCACTGTATGTGTTTTTTACACTTTCCTCTGGAGAGAGACTGCAACCTTCTACCTGCTGTGAGACACATCTCGCATGAGTTACAGAGCAATCTACACTAGCACCTGCACATCACACTCACAGCTTCACCATCTTTCTCTTTATCACCTGCTTCTAGGTCAAAGGTCAGCGTTTTAGACCCGCTTGTAATGCCTAAGCGCTTCAGTCCTGGCCAAAGGGTGTCGATGTAATGGACTTTACACTTTGGATTTTGCATTTCACCTTAAACTTGGAATTTTGGAGAACGTCTCTATTACTAGGATTATATCTGGGATTCGGCTTTCTACACCTAACCATAAAGGATACAAAAACATCAAAATAAGTCAAATAATATTTCTTTAGGATATGTAGTATATTTTCATTTGTTGTACATTTTCTTAACAGAAGGTCTTGCCTACTGTGTATAAGAAACTAAATACCTAAAACATTTGATTGTAATTACAAGCACTTTTGATTTACAACCAAAATTTCAATTCTAAATTTGTCACTGTAAAAATAAAACCATAATATTTGTTCATTGTATTCAGTAGATTCTTCTACAGTTACCTTAAAACGGTCAACTCAACCGGCTGGTAGATGTCTACTAGCTAAAATATCTGAATGTTGTCAAATTCATAAGAATTTACATTAAAAGTCATTTTGTGCACAATAATTTCATTGTGTGGCTGTTAAAGGATGTTTAGTGTACCATTATTAACTCAAGGGTTAAGGGTTGATGGTGAAGCAATGCACTTGTATTTTCTTTTTGAACAAAGTTATACAGAAGAATCAGGGTTTGTATTTCATGGCTAGTTTGTAGACTACAGAAGAGCCGACGGAGAAATGGACCAGAAAAACTAAAAATAAAAAATAAAACAAACAAAACCCCTCAGTCTGTATTGACATTGGGATGAAAATATAACTAAAGCTCACACACTATAACGCCGGAGCTATTCACCTCTTCGGCAAGTTCTGACTAGCAGTATACTCAT